>VUJU01002175.1:0-26171 GCA_009835225.1 Aphis craccivora | reverse complement strand
GTAGTAATTTAATTTACATTAATTCAGTAGAAAAATTGACAGTGTAAGTTTAAATCTGATAATGTAACTTTTAGGACAAATATAGTTATGGATTTAAAACCATATTAAATGTATTGGTTAAGCTGGTTTGAGTTACTTCAAAATTAACTATATGGTAGTATTCATATTTGAGTAAATATAAACTGAAGTATTTAAATGTATTTGTCATTTTTAGTATGAAAAAAGAATGATGGATAGTATGATTTTTAAGTGAAATAATAATATTTTTATAAGTTCACTCAATTTCATTCAATGTTTTCCAATTTCAACGTAATTATACATTAATTGTATATAGTAACGTATACCTATAATTTACACATGTTGGTATATTCAGTAATATTATTAATTAATTTTTTTTGGTTGATTATTATTTATATTTCACCAATAAATACGTATATGATACACGTCAGAAAAATAATATTATACTAATATAATTTTGATTAGTTTTAAAATAAAAAAGTTGCAAATATTACGAATAATACAGTTGTTAATTAGTTATAATTATTATTGAAATATAAGTATTTTATAATTTTATAAGAATCGAGTTATTGTTTATATTTAGTTGATAACATGATATCAATAAAAGTTTTTTTAACTATCTTATTAACATTAAATAATATACATATAAACATTTTATAGTTTACAAGTATTTGATACAGTTTATTCTATATATATATGTATAAGGGTGATTAAAATATTCCAATTCACCTTAAAAACTAAACGGGTACACAAAAATGCAAAATTCGTAACGGGCTTATTAAAACTATAAAGTTATATTGTGTGCAAAATAAGTCTTGAAAGCATAATTATTTTAACACGATTAGGTATGATATGGTTTGGTTATATCTAGAAAAAAAAACCTCACTTCTGAGTGAAAAAAAAAATACATTCATTAAGAATTTTACGCGTGCCACATGTTGTTAGCAGGATATCATTTTTTCTACATTCTGTAAATCGATTTCAGTGCGTGTGTTTTTATGATTTCCGTTTTCTTGGTCAAATAGGAACGGATATCGCGAGAACCAATTCGATAGCGAATCGAAATGGCGGAAGTGGCCGTTAAAGTGATGATGACAACTACGTTGATGATCATGTAATAGCTGTTCGCCTTTTCGATAGTGGAAGGAAGTCAACGATCGCGGTGATGACGCCGTTACCTACAGACACCTATTGGGACCGTATGCTTTATATTTAGGACACGTCCTGACAATTTTTTGAATAATGTATAAATAATCATTCATACCACAAAATGTGCGATTGGTAAATTAGTTGTTGAAAATAGAGATAAATTAGTATTTCTATTCATTTAGTTAAGATTTAAGGTAATATGTATATAATTTAATAATAAGTACCGAAATTGTGCGTTATTCAAATCATCGTTTAATATGCGCATATTATACGTATATTGAGACGTAGTGTATCAATCGTATTGCATTATGTTATTAATATTTTCTTTGGCAGTTATACAGATAAAACTTTCACAAATTGTTTTTTTTTTACGTGAAATAAAAGTTTAATGTAAACTTATAGCGACACCACAGGACTAGGGCTGTTAAATTTTCATTTGGCTCGAGTTAATTTCTAGAAGTTTGTCATCACTGGACTTCAACCAGATGGACGCGGACCTGTTGTGCGTCAATTGGATAGGCTGGTGATTGTGAAGGACCGGGGTTGGAACTACATGCGTGGCTATAGGTGGTCGAGGTGTGCAGAGACGCGGTGTGAACACCTGGAAGCTGTCGCGCAACTGGTGCTGTACCAGACGCTCGGGCCCGCCGTTTGCCAAGGCCGATGGTATAGTTTAGGTGAGTGTATTAATTTTGACCGTTGAAATTAATCGTTCGTTTGGGTAGGATTATTTTTACTTATGTGAGCGGTACCTATGGACTTTTGATGTAGGTAAGTTTAATTAAATCAAATTAATTTTCAACTAAAAATAACTAAGTTACAATGTATTATACTTTATCAATATGTTTTTTGAGTAAAAATTCACTGTTAATCATATTATACTTGCATTGTACGTGCATTTATTGATTTCATTTTATTGTGGATGAATCCGCCAGCCAAGTAGTATCTACTTTATTAAACAAAACATTACTATTTTTGGCTTAAAAAAATGTGTAATGAGATAGATTTAGATTCTCCACGGTATCTTCTCTTAAATTTGAACCACAGATTAACAACAGTCAATCTACCCGTTCTTCTCTGTGTGTTCTCTTTAGGTCTATTGAATATCGTCATTCAGAGACTAAGCAATAAAAAACACACGTGTTACATGTAATACCTCGTGCACTATTATATGTCACAAATATTGAGTAAGCTTGATTGCTAATTAATTTCAGTTATAACACGACAAGGAAACTTGCAATGCTTTACTATTACCATTTTATTATGCTAATCTATAAAGTTATATGTTTATCATAGTATAAATAAACAAAAAGGAACTATACAAGATATATTAAATGTTACATATTTTAATGAGGAATTAAAAAGTTTCGAGCACACAATTTAATTGGAAAAGTATACTAGCTAGACTCAGTTGGTCGACATTTTAGTTAGATGTTTTTTCATTATTTTTCAAAGGTTAATCGATACTTTAATGATAGGATTGTCATTAGTTATTGCCTAACATTATTACAATTTTATCATATTGATATTTTCATTAAAAACAGTTTTTATTCGTATTAAAGACTTACGTCTCATTATTATGCATTGGTTGTTAAATCATTATTGTACTGTATTTTACGAGACATTCAATTATTTATAATATATGTATATTGCATTATGTTGTCTATAGTTGGTTTAATGTTTGATTACTGAAAATATGAAAGCATGAGAAAAACAATACTTGTATTTTTTTTTTTTTATTAAAGTCAATTTTAAACGTAAATAATTGAAAAATTACGTTCGAATGATAGTATTTTCTTATCTGTACATTGTGCATAATATTATTATATTTTAACCATCAATATTTTTTATATAATTTTCCTAAAAAAATAATCTACCCAGTTGATATTCATATTCAATTATAACAATATTAAACTTTGTATACTACAGTTTTAGATTTTGAATAACCTATTATTACTTTATTATATCAATGTAGTATAAACTGCTTGAAAATAAATATAATACTAAATAATAGTAAATATATTATCACCTAAGGTTATGTATATTTTTACTTAATGAATCCAAAACATTTTAATCATAGATTTAAGGCGATCCATGATACATTAAATAATACATAAATAATAAAAAAAAAAAAACACAGTAAAAATCATAATTTATAGATATTTTTATACAATGTCAATATTTGTATATGTAATCTTAAAAAAATATGATTGCTACATATTAGAGCTAATTTTTAAACAAAATATATTATTAATTCCATCAAGTATTTAAACAATAACATGAGTGTTTAAATAAAAACGGGATGCATATTATATATAGTTGAGTTTATATTACTATATAATAATAGAGATGTTTGAGGATTGAAAACAAATATAATATGATAAATCTAATTACATCATAAATGTACACAAAACCTGTATACTATACTTTAATACTTAGCATATACACTAATATTACATGGTAAATTTAATATTATTATTTTTTAATATTATTATACAAGTGTATTTTTTTTTGTAGTAAAACGAATGCTGATGATTTGTTTACTTTTTAGATTTGTATAAGAAATTATATTTTTTTTGTTTCAAATGGTTTAGTTGGACTTTTATTTTTAACCAAAATCATATAGGGTATAATTTATTTATTAAATCCTATAGTATATTATTATATGTTTATATTTTATTAGTATTGGAAAAAAAACTTATCATGGGGTAGTTTTCAATAAAATTTTCTTTTTTTGTATTTCATTGGTTTCCATTCGTTCTCGTTTGCCAGCAAACTTTTGACAGAAAGTAGCTGTTATGAAGAAAATAGCCAGCCGTTGATAGGAAATATGTGGTGGTGGTTTTTCTACTATTTTTCCTTTATTTTCTCTCCCTCCGCTTGTAGCTCTTTTCGGGGTTTTCTTTTGCAAAAACGAGCAGCAGTTGTATAATAAAAGCATAAAAAAGAACGATTGGTGTGAACCTTTTTCCCAATGATTCTTTGTTTTTCCGCTCGGGCTTCGTACAATCGGTATATTCTATTGAATTGAAAGTTCTATGGTCTGTTTTACTTATTTCTTTTGAGTTTTCCATTTCATTCCTTTTTTTTTTTATTAAACTATTATTTCTAATCCTTATGCATATCATTATTATCATCATCATCAATGCAAATACAGTATTTTTTTAAAAGTATAATAATTGTACTTTTATTACAATTTAAATAATAAATATTACGAAGTACCTAACCGTGTAACTTCGATATGTATTACTGTAGAACATTATGCAAAAACGCATTGTTTTTTTTATATTTATCACAGATTTTTAGTTTTTTTTTTTTTATGTTAGTTTACTTTATTTGTTATTATACCTTGTCCGTATTTTGCTTGATTTTCAATTTATTATTTGTATAATCAACTAATAAACTATTTATGATACTTAACGTTAAGTTGATGTTGTTATAAAATATCTAATAATATACTCAATATAACGACAAGTTTGTAGTTGATATAAAATGAGTTGTTGTATAATTTTACATTTAATATCATAGTAAATCTAACTACAGTTATATTAACCTAATTTGAAGTCAACAAGACTAAAATAGATGGATAATTTGAGAAATACGTTTAACAAACCATTGTTGTTGTTTCAACACCACATCTACCTTAGTTGGAATCTAACGTTCAAATGTGTGTTAGTTTAACTCAATTTTGTGTCGAATCTACAACACTTTTTTATGTGTGATAAGTAGAAATCTAATTATTAGTATGACAATATAATATTATACCGTTTAGTTTAACTATACGTGTAAAATTGTAAAATAGAGAACAACCGTGTACCTAATTATTAGAATGATGTTTTTTTTTTTTTTTTATATAAACGGTTTACATATAATATTTATATTAATACTGTTTTAAGAATCGTATAATTCATTTATATTAATATTTTTCAACGATTTTGAAAAAGTCATAGTGAAACGTAGACATCTACTTACGAGTATAATACGGTACACTTTTTTGTACTTTCGTAGGTACCTATCTATTATTATAGTACTGAATACTGACTGTAATATACTGGTAACTGACTAAAATGGAAATAATATTGTTTCAATATAACGGTGAGATCCCTTTTACGGTTAAATATATACCTAAACGGGCTAAAGTGATGTATATATATAGAACCGATCAGCACACAAACGACGGCAATGACCATTTAATGTTTAAACTCAATGTGATCCATGCAGTGAGTAAA
The DNA here is from genome assembly GCA_009835225.1 of Aphis craccivora. Taxonomy (NCBI): domain Eukaryota; kingdom Metazoa; phylum Arthropoda; class Insecta; order Hemiptera; family Aphididae; genus Aphis; species Aphis craccivora. The sequence goes on along the minus strand of VUJU01002175.1, from coordinate 20,775 downwards.
TGTTATATACTACACTGATGGTCCATCATTCTGTTCGCTATAAAATATCATTTTCTTAGTTGAAAGATTAGAAAACAATTTTTGTTATTTAGTCTTAGATGGTATACACATTTCCGTCCTTTAATTATGATGACTAAATATAATAATATCTATGAATATTGGTGATAATTATTATGGAGAGGGAGGAAGCCTTGAAAAAACTTATCAATAAGACCTTATAGTTTTAAAGAGTTTATTTAGCCCTCCTTTAAAATTTATGAATCCAAGATGATCATGTAACGTTTTTATTTTTAACCATGCTTAACTTAAAGCTCAAATACTAAATTTTTTTTTTTTTTTAGAGGGGGGTTCTAAGTTATTTATAAAATTCTAAAAATGTTTATTTTTTTTATTGAATATATTTACGTCATTTATATACAGGGTGATTTTTTTATTGTTGAATACTTTGTATACACTTTGTATAAAAAAATCACTGTGTATATGATAAGTTTCTTAAATGCTTAGTCTGTAATTATCTTAAAAAAGTAAAAAAATAAGTAATATTATAGTTAAAATTTTTTAAAAATTTTTTTAAAATATTGAAATACAATTTCACACTTGGATTTTAAAATAAAAATATTAAGAAAAATGTGCTATTTAATACCCCACAAACTGTTTTCTTCCCTTTTTTCCCTTTTACATATATTTATTATTTAAATAATATATAATTACTGTATTTTAGGAAATCCAAGCCTACATAAAAAAATTTGGACAGGTATAACTATGATTTTTTAATATATTTAACTATAGATTGGTACTCCTTTCTAAGTATTATAAGTTAAATAAAATTATAATAACTAAAATCAAATTTATGTAACGGAGACATTATGTTTCAATGTAAATATCAGTTTGGTAGTGAAAAATTAATGATTAATTTTACCAATTGATAATAATTTATTATATACTTATGTAATAAGTACATTAAATATGAAAATTAGAAAATATAATATAAGATCGTTTTTAAATATTTTAATATCTGCATGCATGAATAATATATTTTACGTTTTATTTATACTATTTTATTGCTGTTATAAAAAAAATCTCGTAAAGTTTTTTTTTATTTGAAAATTGATTTTGCGATTTGTTTACATTAATAAAATAATTTATTTGTAAAAAGGAAATCTTTCATTTTATCAGGAATATATTTCTAAATAATAGTTTATGAGCACATAACTATTTCTGATATTTTATGAGAAACGTATACAGTCTGCACTGAAGTCAACCTTATTAGAGGTGCAATACAACTATTTGACTGTTAGCTATTCTTAGAAATTGTACCATATTATGCATATCCATCTAAATGTGTATGATGCGAATAAGTGAACAATGCGTGATTATAATGATATTTGCACTTAACTAGGAGTAAGCTTGAAAATAACTTGAAACTGCACATAACACGAATAAACAAACGGGTGGAGATGTATTTTGTGGAAGACACATGGTGGCGCCGTTGTAATTAGTAGCTGGTATGTATTATGTGCAACTTAATAGTATATTATTATTATGTGTACACCAGCATGACGCAGATAAATATACATAATATTAAGTTCATTGGCTGACGTCAATAATAATCACGATGAGTATAAGGAATAGCATACTCTAATATTACAAGCGTTCTATGTAATAATAACTTCCGGTATCAATACGCGTGCTTTATATAGTGCGAGTACGAAATTAAGCAGAAAACCAATAATTATTATAACAATAATACGAGTAATATTGTAAACGTAGTAAAACCCGATCGATATGATGAAATTGTCATTGTTAAAACGGAACTTATTCAGTCATGTGTCTATTCGAAAGTTAATATCGTTGTTTAGTAATGAACTATTAGTACATAATGATATAATATTAGACTAATAATTATTATCATAAAATCTACTCAATTTTGTCATTAATAAATTATTTATACTGTTCAATATAATTTTTTTTCGAAACATAATAAATAGACGTCTGTACGGATGTTGGCACGTTGTGACCATGACGATAACTTGTCATATACAGGTGTATATATATGTATATGTATGTATATACAGGTATCTTATCGATTTTCTGGTTTGTTTACAAAATCTATTTTTTTTTTTTTATTATAATATGCTTGGTTTCTTGAAATTTTTTTAATTGTTTAACATATTTGACTGATAATTTATTTTAATTAGTCAGCACAAAACGATTATGAAATAGTAGGTATAGCACACAAAAAAATAGTATGCATTTTAACAGTTTTAACTGTATAAATACATTACACATTTTGATTATAAGTAAATTTATCGTTTTAAACATTTAAGTATTTAATAAAACCATTAAATAATCGTGTTAAAATAAAATATTATACTTTATAGGTAGTGCATTGATACAAACATTTAATATTTTAATATTGATCGTTCATTCTCATAGAAATTGTCATATTTATTCTATGTATTGTGACAAAAAAATAATTTTGATCGATTCTTCTGTCCACAACGTGGACTGAAAAATATCAAAATAGGATAAAACCATTAATAATTTTGTTGTTAAGCTTAGAATATTTAGAAGTATTCTTACAAGTAAAATAATAAAAAATAGTAATAAAAAAAAAGCAGAAAAAAACAGATACAATTTATATTTGATTTAAATATGAAATCTATTATCTAATTATCTATTTATTTATTTTAGTTCTATACTTATTCTATATGAGTTATAACCCATTAAATAGGTAGGTATAGGTATTATTGGCAGTTTAAAATCAATTTCAAGCAAAGAAGCGTAGAATTATGTGAAATAAATCTGTATAGATAAGTAAAATTTGATTTAAATTTAAATTTAAATTTATTTATGTTACTATAACGGAATTAACAGAGATTGAATTATTATTTATTCAATAAAATATTCAAAAATATGGATATTTTATCATAACTTCCGTACATTAAAGCATTTCATTTTCCAGAGGTTAAACGTATTATTGTAGTGCAAGTATGTGTAATAATTGGTTACCCATAAAATTTAATTTAGTTCAATATAGTTTATTTACACACCTATCATACATTGATATTTGAAATATTTCAATTAACAATATTTGAATGAATAAAATTTATATTTGGTAATATAAAATGTGTATTATTTGTGGTTAGTTTGTATATAGAACATGTATCAAGTAATATATATTTATTAAGTTAAAAATGGCAGAAAATTCAAATACAAATGATTTTGTACATACAATAAGATATATTAAAAAAAATTTTTGTTTTCAAATTCAATCTTATATTAGTTATATGATTATAATATATTCATATTAATTTTCAGTTCAATGGTAATAAATAGCATGGCAATTAAGGTAAAGTCTATATTTTAAATGACAGCTTGTATGAATAAACATAAAATATTTAATGTGTTATATAAAATGATTTTAAATGATTGCAATATTATACTGAAATGATTTTTTTATAGTTATATACAATTATTGAACAAAAAAATATATGATAAAATTCTTAAAAAATCTATTTTATTGTTTAATTCTAAATATTTAATAAGTAATTTTCTTAAATTTCTTAATTATTTTATTTCGATATTGTTCTATTGTTTTTGACGATAACGTGATATTATATTATTAATGTAAGCTTTATTAGGTATGCATTTCTATATTTTAAACACTATTTATTATTTAGGAAAGGTAAATATTTTTTTGTTATTTTTATGTGTATGATATCGAATGAAAAATGTATGTAGATTATATATATATAGTTTTTAACTTTTAGGATGATCAAAATGATGAAATTTCTATTATTTATTCCCACAAAATTATAAACAAACACTAAAATATTTTATAATTAATAGTTAATAAAACAATAAATAAATGTATTTTATATTTAAAAATGATGAAATACAATTCAAAGTTTTCCTTAGTTATAGTCATTACTGAATCAGCCGTTGTATATGTCATTCTTTTGTAGTTTAGGTTTGATTGAGTGTTATAATAATATGTTTTATAAATTTTTGTCAATTTGAAAATTATTTTAATGAAATGATTAATATTTATTACCACTACACTAATTGTAAACGCACTTCATATTCTATAACTTGATTTTGTAGTTATTATTAGGTATTTATAACTACTAATTTAATATTTTGGAATTACAATTTTAAGCTAAATTTAGTTATTTTAATATAGAACAACGTAAGCTTATTAGTAAAGGCATAATATTTTTGCCCTTAGGTGTTGTCAATATAATCTCTGTTGAAAAGCTAGTCTACCTATTTGTGTGGGAGTTACTGAATAGTGATAGGAATTCAACCTAAAATGTATAATATTGTAATAACTAAATAACCATACTAGGTATTAAGTAATACTATTATATAATGCTATTGATAAAAAATGGTTATAAATAAAAATGATTATTTTTAAAATTGATGTATTTCATGTTATTTTTTTCATGGTTTATGGAAAACTATTAGTAGTTTTCGATATTATAAGATTTTAATAATATTATGTGTCAATATATTATACGTTACTTATAAGTTATGACTCATGATCAATTACTCAAGTTTGAAGCATTATTGTTGGTTATTACAGTCTTCAATAACTATTTTCTGAAATAGAACTCTACAGTTATTTAATTGTATAATCAATATCAATCTTGAGTTCGTTTAGGATTTTTTCACATGATCATTCTTGTTAAAATTAAATCTTTAACAACTATTGATTAAGTGATAGAATACATAATTAAACTCTCAAAGAAATAAACCATGGTATAAGTGATGGTTTGTCGTAGTTGAATGTTAAAATTTAATTTTCCCTACACAGGTCAACAATTATTATCCGCCGTTCTTAAATTGAAAAGTAAATTACTTACTTATACCTAATATTTTCTAAGCTATAATAAAGCCATGAGAATATTAAGATTTATTTATCAACAATTTCTGATTAAGTTTTTAGATATGTTCAAATTAATAATAATATGTATAGAAAATGCAAATATTGAATTATTTGGTTAATTGTACCAAACCGTGTAAAACGAACTTTCATTACCAAATCATTGCTATATATTTATACTAAGTCATGTATATTATTGTGTGATCTATAAAAATATTATTTAATTAAATTTTTTATTTATTTTACTCATTCACTTCTATCGATGTTTTTATTAATGTTATATTGCTTTATTCAATTATAAATGAACAATTACAAATATTAATACATAATATTATAATATAACTGTTTATCCGTGTATCCGTTTTATATTTTATAGCAATTAGCAATTATACAACTTAGTAACTATATAAATTAAATATAATATTTTTGTATATGTAAGCGACCCATACATAAAGTCCATCTCACTATTGGTTCTGAAATTTGATGATTTCGTACTTGAGGATGTGCACCATGAAAGCAAATTTTAAATCTTGCATTTTAAAGTGGGTCTCATATAGGAATTTACTGGTTTATGAAAAATGAATATTTTTTTGTTTACACATGATTTTCATTGGTCATTAAGTTATTAAAATTTGATAGAATTTGTGTATTTATTATTATGTACTTTATATTTGGCCAATGCCACCCAATAATGAATGTGTTAAAAATATGTGTAGCTTATATTTAATGGAGTTTAAAACAGGGTAAATCCACAGGCATTATTTAATTTGTCACGGGAAATGCCGTACAGGATCAGCTGCAATTAATAAATATATCTACTATATAAATCAAAGACCTAAAACGGATATCCATTATACAAATTCACTGTTTTTCGACTGATTTTTGTCAATAGATTCAGAAATATTCGTTTAGTGTATTCATAGGTTAATTTTTACTTTTCAACACATAAATGTTTAGTACCTATATAATTGACTCACAAAAATTATATTTAAAAAAAAAAATTGTCACTGCTATTATTGATTACAGAAAATAAAATGGTTAACCACTACGAGGAAATAATTTTATAATATTATTGTATATATTTGGTTAAGATAACAAAAATCACTGAATTAAAAATCTATAAAGTTAATATTTAATGGAGTTTAAGAATGGGTTTATTACTACGGACATTTATTTGTCACGGGTATGGTGCTGTGAAGTGCAAGATAAGCTAGGTATTAAAATATATTTAAAACGTTTTAAATTTTAGTCATTTTTAGGTATGGTAACTATTGTACAGCATTTATGTGATTGATATAAAACAATGTATTTTCTATGCGCTTAGTATAAACGTATATTATGCATATAGGAATCTAAAAAAACTTCATAATTTACTTGTCATGGCAAGCAAAATAAAAAAAAAATTCCGAATTCTTAAAATCAGAAAATATTTTATAAAAAAATGCCGTTTTTTTCTTAAAAAAAAAAAAATATCATAATATTTTATAATATGTTACGGATATAATGCCTACAACTGTTTGTAACGCGCGCCAGTAGGACGATAATCCATATCATATGCACATTATCCGCCTGGGACGCTTACAATTCTTTTTTATATCATTGTCAGATTAAATATATATACATATATATATGTATAAATTGAATGAATACTTTGTTGTATACCTCATATTATCTGCATTACATAGTTTACTTCATAATTTGTTAATTTTCGAATGAAAAAAATAAAATACTGCATAAATGTGGTTTAGTCGTGTTGGTATTAATAATACTTGATATTATTACACTGGATCCCCGTTTCGATTATACAGTCGTGATTAGTCAGTAGTTTGACTACCATGTATCATATTCGTTTGTAATAGTATTAAAATAAAATATTATTATAAACGTAGTCGCTCTAAGATATCATACTATATTATTCTAAAACCGGGAAACACCGTATGTGGCGTAATAGTTTATGTTATATTTAACCCGATAAAGAAAATCGGATACGGAAACAAAATACAGTATACCTACCTATAATATAATGTACGCATCAGCCAAGGGTTTTTGGTTAATGTGCCCACATTAACCGGATAACGTCGACATTTACAGCCGAATTGCTGACGTTAACCGGAATGCATACTATATTTATATATGGTAATGGTGTGCGCTTACAATAAATAAATAAAACAGAGTTGCTCGTCTTGCGATGATAATATTAACATTTTTGGTATATCGACGTATTTAGTTTGCTTGTTTGATTGAGAAATATGAACCTAAGTACTTCTCCCTATATGGCGCACTCACTGAAAAGTCACCATTTTAGACACATTGCTACAATTCATAAATGGTAGGTATAATAGTAGTTCAATTTAATGCTTTATGATCATGATATTTGACTATTTTTTTTTTTTTTTAATGGAAGGAAATTCACTGAATAGCCATGCCATGCAATTATTAATACATATAATTGTAGCATACGCCATACAGTATACTATTATACTATTTGTATAAGTCGTATTTGTTTCACTATTAAATCGGTTAATATACCGTGTAAAATATATGGTTTATAATAACTGTAAGTTACAAGATGTTTAGGTACTATTTATAACATAACGACAAATTAATATTTATTATTCCTTGTTAAACTAAAATGTTATGCATTTTTAATTATTTAATATATTCTTATGTTAATCGATAATCAATAAAAAAATTACTTATTAAAAACAAAACATTTTTCTAAACACAAATATATATAATCAAATTTATTGAAACGGTCGCAAATTGTATTTCAATAATGGTAGTCTTTATACCATTGATATTATCATCTTACTATTCCACAATAGAATATGAGAACTAATACTAATTATATTGGAAATTAAAAATGTATTACTGTGAATTTATGAGATTTCATATTTATATTAACCATCTAACAATTGCAGACTTTTGTATCGGTGGCAACAATGGAGATATTGCTCATTTACATAACTTCTTATCGCAAACTTAAAGTTACAGGTAATTTTAAATGTTTATAGCCATGTATAATGTATATATTCATTTTAAATACGTTTGTGTTCAGTAGATGTGGTTTCGCGCAATCAACATTGTATAAGCTTTGAGTGTTTATAGCCCAAAATCAGTCCGGAAGAACAGTATAGATGAACTCTAGAAAATTGTTGTATTTTAGTAGAAAAACCAATAAAATGTTTTTGCGAAATGGGAAGCGATGTGAAATCTCGGGAAATCAACAAAACGCATACAACCATAAAATAAAGCATTCCAAATCGAAGCATATAACCTCTAAAAAAAAAAAAAAAAACAAATAAATAAATGTACATATTATTCGATAAAACAAAATTGTTTTCACTAAAACCAGCAAAATCAATAAATTAAGAGTAATAACAGTGACAAGAATATTAAAATAGGTGTATTAAATAATTTAAACATTACTACTTTGTCTCTTTTTCATTATTTTGTACTTTGTATTATGGTGATTTACCTATTGTTTTTGTGTAAATAGTCTTACAAGTATTGTTTTCAAATTAATAGCATTTATTACAATATGCATAATTTCTTGCAACTTGTTTGTATTTTATATTTTTTAATAATAGTTGCGTAGTTAAGAACTCATACTAAACGTAGCAAATTAAATATAATTAATGTAGTTCGCTATAAAGAAACATCCACTTTTTAGTAAAATTTGATATTTATCATGAATTTATTTATAGATGTAAATAATTAAATGTTAAGTTAATTAAATTCGAAAATTAATAATATCCTTTGACTGTAAAGTCTAGTTTATCGATTAAATAAAACTCGCAGTAATTTATACTCTTTGGGTTATTGATAAATAATTATTCATAATACGAAATTAACATCACAGATTTGAATTGATTTATTTAAATACAGCATAGTGTATGTTTTTAATTTGTACAGTTTAAAGTACAAATTTTAGTTTATATTTTCAAACTAATTATATATTTATTAATATAGGCAATGATTGTGAAAAAAAATTAATATCTGTTATTGAATAAATGTTTATAGTTTATACATATTTTATTTTCGTAAATACATAATGTGTCTGGTTACAAAAAGCATTATAACTATAGTTAACTAGGTATTGCGATAAAAAAAAAAAAGTATTGCTATAATAATATAATAATTATTATTTTTATTATTATTTGATATTTCCACTCTACTCATATATTATGTAGCTCTGAAAATTAAATTGGAAAATTATCATAACGATATTGTTTAGAAAATAGTTTAATAAATATATTGTATATACATATTCTGTAGAAGTGTAGAATGATAATAACTTGAAATGGTAAATTGACTTATATAATCAAATAGTTAATCTATATAAATATAAAATTTATGTAAGAATCTAATACTGATTCAAACGGCAATTGATCAAAATTAATCTTCAGAGATTTCTAGTCATACCTTAAAATCTTTTACTTAATATAGAATTATTCATCAATAATTTATTGTCAAGATTATTGTGAATTTGTTTATTTCTATCAAAATATGTTCTAAATATATAGTTATTTTTGTTATCTGTGTAAAAATAAAATCAAAACAACATTTTTCTACGCTTAATGTAATATATTATTATATAAATACGTTAATAGATAAAATTTATATAAATAATAATTAAAAACTGAAAAAAAATTAAAATAAATTATATAGTCTATAATAGAATATTTTAAATTTTATATTCTTTCATGTGCTAGCTTTGATATTGTATTCTAACCTCTTTTTTTAACATCTAAAACTTTAATATCTAAATTAGATATGTTTTTTTTCAAATCATTTGTGTTTTTTTTGTTTATTTTTTATTTTTATAGGAAAAAAACAATTTTAATCTGCATTATGAGATATTTATTTCAACAATAATTAGTGCATTTAATAACATTAAAGTTTAAAGTAAGCTACACAATAAATGTTATGATTCGTCGAAAAATGCATTCGTGATGATATAAAATTGGTCATTGCTACATTGTGTTTTTGAACATATAGTTTTTGGTTTAATTATAACTTAAAAAATTCATTGTGAAATAATTTACTTTTATTTATGCTTAAAGTGTTCAAGTGTGTTTTCAGTTCTCCAGTTCTCATCATGTTATGAGATTATTGCATTTAAATACATTACATATTTAATGGCAACATTGTTCTATAAACTGGTAGGAACATTTGAATATAGGTCTTATAGATTATAATTTATTCAATAAAATAATGTATGATGGATATAATGGAATAACCTATAAACATAATATGCAATATACATAAGCGTATTTATATGACTATCTCGATATACTAATTTGGATTACTACTATTCTGCTCTATATGAATATTATTTTATGCATATTCGAAAACTCGTTTTTGATAAAATTCGATGTTTGAAATACTATGATCAAAATATATGGTAATATTTGTAATAAAAATAGTATTTATAAAAACTCAGAGATAGGACAGTCGGCAACTTCAAAAATTTTAGACTAAATTGGAGATACGATTGAAATATATTATTTTTTAAATTGAAAATGAAACTATCAAGATTTCATTAAAATCAAATAGTTATTATTTAAATTTTGTTTACTTTATATTTGCATCGTTATTCTTTAAAAATATAATGAAAAATTCTAATAACTATAGAACTGTTTTTTTTTTTTTAAATAAAAAGTATTTACTCCTCCAATGAAAACTTAACATAGCCTACACAGTACAGATTTTATTAAAAAATTTGAAATTTTATAAAAAAAAACTAATTAAAATTAAAGAATTACATATTTAAAACATTCATGGTAAAATAAAAGAAATTTTTAAAGAATTTAAGTACCTAATCTATTTTAAATAAACACTGTTTACGTTGAAAATTGCACCCAACAGTTTCATCGTTTTAAGAACTTTTAATATAGAAAATTTGATTTAGTTATTATTTTTAAGAGGCACATTAAAATGAATTTTCAGATAAGTTCATTTTTGTTCGAAAAAACCAGTTAAGTTTTCTCTTCCTTAAAATTTAAACATACATAATTAATAATAATATACAACATTTTAAATAACTTTGATGTTTCGATTTTTTTAACACATGTCCTGACTCGATCAGGAACAACCATGGGCTCTTCAATATATATTATCTATATATTTGTCCACTTCCGGATCGTGCAGTTTAAATGGCCTGACCATGTGCAAGGCCAATTTGTGAAGTTCCTAGCTGCCGTAGCAAATTTAAGTCTCTGCGGCTGAGTAAGGCCCGCGCCGTTACGAAGTTAGTATTCACAATTCAACATCACGAGTTCAGAAAACTTTTAAGCCAATAAAACGGTAAAGTTTTTATACCCCCTTCCACCGAGTTGTATATCTTATGGAAATTGAAAAGTTGTCTGCCGTCACCCCTACTTGTCTTATCAGTCACGTTCCTTAACGTCATCATAAATTAAATGTTGTACAGTGTACACTCGTATGCGTGCGGTGTATTATAATATTATAATATTATTGAAACGTGCATATATTTGTAGTACCTCCTCCTTCTACCACCACTACCACCACCACTACTACTACAACTACAAAAAAAAAAAAAATAAATAAATACATTTGCATAAATCAAATCAAATTAAAGATATTTAAAATGTTAACAAAACTATTTTTCACAGAATATAGAACTCGCGTTTATTTAGGTGGTTAAATAATAATGCGTTATTATTGATTACACATTTCTATATTTTTTTCACGCTTTAAAGTTATAGTATTTTACACAATAAACTGATATAATATTTTTCATTTATTAATAATGATTGTTGTAAAAGTTCAATAAATTAATAAACATAATAAATATGTATATGTATTTTTTTTATATTAGTTTAGCTTATGAAAATATTAATATTAGTGAACATGTTAATGAAGTGGAATTGAATTTTGTTTCCAAAATATATCAAAATTCTATAGTGAAAATATTATAAACAAGTAACCATTTTGAATCATAGCTTAAAAATTAAATTTTAACATTTTAAAGTAAACAAATTAAAAAATAATTTTAAATTGTAATATAATTAATTTTTTTTTTTTTAATTTAACTTTAGTCACTATTTAGTTGTATCAAATAGATGGCTAATCTAATTTTAGGCTTAGTAAATGCAATAACAACGTAAAAGTGTTGGTGAAAGAAACTTATGCACCTACTTTAGTCTTTATGTTATCTTTTTTAATGCCTAATGTATCAAATTGTTCTTCATGTGCATAACTAATGTAATTAAATAAAATTTATGTTAATTACTTAAATTGTAATGTTTAATTAAGAAAACAATAGAAAGCAAAAAAAAAAAAGAAGTGAATAATAATTAATACAATTTTCATTATACTATTAATTACAATATTTAACTGATTAACAATAATTCTATCTTTAAATAAATTAGGATAACAGTTGTTAATCTATAAATAATTATAAGCAGTTGGTATTCAATGACGTTAATAAAATTGATACAACGTACCATTGATGTTATAATCGCAGTATAAATAACATAACTTGAACATGTATAATAACAAATTAAAATACTTTTTCACCATTTGTTATGTCATATCTTACAGGCCAACTTAAACTTACAAGAAAAACAGATAAACTATGATAAGTCTTTGAGGAAGTGTGTCGAGTTGGCGCTTTGTATGGTGCGATTAATAAAATCTCTTAGTATAGCAAAAATAAAAAAGGACTAAAAGACAATCGGAGCGAATTATAAACAATATTTTGGGACGTCTCCATAAATTTGATTATAATAGAATGACAAATGCGTAAAACTTTATGACGACATTCTTAGACTCAAATTTGGTAGCTAATGAATAACTATTTTTATTGTGGGTATAAGTTAAGTTGCTGTTTTAAATATGAGTATAACTTACACACCTGTCTAATTTTATTCCAGGTCGACCGCAATTCTTTTTGTTATATATTATTTATAATAATAGCATCGTTGTTTGATGTTTTTATAGTCGTCAGACAGTATGAATAAAATTAATATTTCTCGGATTTGTATGTCTAGCACTGTAGATATTGATTTTCAGTGGTATCTGCTGAAATTGATATAATATAACAGAGTTAAGCAATCAATTTTATAAAATTGAATAACTATCTATTTGGCCATACGGTAGATGATACAAAACATACTAGGATTTTCATGGAATAAACTATTATTATTATTAAACAGTTTTTTTTTTTTAAATTGTCACCGAATCATAATTTGCTATTAAATACAAAATGGAATCGGTATAGTTAGTTATTATTTGTAATTTAATACAAAATCAACTTATCTCTTCCCAAAGTTTATATTTCATAAACAGCTGATGATCTCTTTAACAAGTTATCAACCATGTCTTCACAATACGTTTAATTTGTACCTACTATTTAATTGTAATCTTAATATAGATTATGACGTAATATAATAATAAATGTTAAAAAGATGCTTTTTAAAATACTTTAATAAATTAAATAGTATTTGCAATTTTTTATATCACAGATTTTCAGGTATACCTTAAGTTTTGTATTTATTCAAATTGTATTGTTTGTTGTAAAAGTTTATCAACAAATGAAAAATCTTATGCCATACTCCACTACAATAGATTCAATATCATCATATTCTATATAAAATATCAAACATCGGACAACTTATTGTTATAATAACAATGGTAACAATTTTTATCTAAATAATCTCTCACGTAACTCATCTTTGATTATGTTGGTTTTAACTACGATGATTGCATTGCGATTTAATTTGATTATATGTGAATTGCTTATTAAAGCTACGATTCTTTGAGCCTTGTTATTATATTAAAAACCAAAATCATAATGTTATTATGTACAATTTAGACTTACATTATAATATATTTGTTTTTTTTTTATAAAAATATACAAAAAAAAATTATTTTTAAAATTAACCATATAAAATCTCTAAACTTATAAATACATAAAATACATTAAGATAACTACATCAAAACTTAGTTGTGTGATTAGTAATTAGTTAATATACTGAAGTATATATTTGCACAAGAAAAATATTAATATTTTTGGGACTTTTAAACAAAGAGATTCATATTAATTGTTCAACTATTTCAAAAAAGTTAAACAATGTAATTAATTGTACCTATTATAGATATTATGTGAACTAAATTTATAATATCATCATTTTGAATTTCAATAAATTGATCATAGCCTATTATTAATATTAATATGAAGTTGAATATCAAAATATTAAATATTTCAATACTATAAACGTTCTTTTGTATTATACATAAAAAAGCTGTTATTTTATAATTTTAGTTAGCTTATTGAATTGAAGGTTTTTATGGTAAATTGGATATACCTATGTGAACTCGTTAAAGAATTATGTTTCATTCAAATTTCTATTAAAATTTTAAAATATTGTATTACGTTGTTCTACTATTAATAGGTGTAGAGGGTATAATAATATAGCTCATTCCAATTTTTCTGCTGAATATTCTTTTATATTTATGTACATATAATCATAACAGTTTTTCAGTAGGTCAAAAGTTCTACTTGATTTGAAAAGGTATTTGCAGGGTAATATAACTTATCCCTGAAATAATAAATGTAAGAGTTGCCACAGGGTGTTTTACATCATTGCACGTGTACGCGTTGAATTACTTTTAGAATTATTAGCGAAAACCGTATAATCTACGGAACCCTAAAATAATTTGTATTAACGTCACAAGAGTCTGCAACTTTATTTGTTTATGTTTTATTACCTATTACGGTCTGATTTCGTTACGACTTGAACTCAAAAGAGCCCATAAACGATACAACGACGTTGAATAAAACACACGTTCTTCATAACGTGCACCCTCGGTTTATACTTGCTTTTATATCATTCGGCTCAAAAGTCACTTTTTTTTAACCCGTTAATGTCGATTACCCATTAAAATTTAACAGCATTAAAACACTCCGTTTTTGTGTTTTCAGTCGAGTTATCTATTGAACACAATCTTGCCAACAACGGTGAATCATAAAAAAATTCGTTTAAAATTCTTTAACGTTTTCATGTGGTATACTGTTTCATTGTTTTTGTCCCATTTTCAATTAGTCAAATTGAACCATTTAAACCATCGACGACGTAAAACCTTGTAACTAATGTATATTTGTATTTATTTATGTTATATTATATCCGTCTATGATCTCTCTATATAAATTAATTTTTAAAACACAATGTTTTATTTTCAATTGTTTGTAATAAACCTTGATTTAAAACTGATAATTAGTAGAAAGTATAATGTAATAAACGTTTTAACAATTTTTCTGATTTCACTGATCTGCTGCGTTAAACATAATTTTCTATAAATAATACGTGCCAATATTTAGCATAATATTTATGGTATAATAATATAATATAATATTTTATGTAAATCGCTTTTTATCCATCAAAGAATAATAATTGTAGAAATGTAGAATATTACCATTCGAGTGATTCGTAACTGTATTGTGAGGGTATTTATGTATTATTCCTTTTTTTATTTAACCATAAGTATAAACCTAAATATGAGGCCTTATTGTTTCGTGTTTACATATTAAATTATAGTTCACTTGACGAGAGAACCATTTCAAATCTTGATGGTATCTTTTTTCTGCTGTCGATAAATGTCTATACTTTGATGTCTAATAAATATTTAAGCAGTAAATCTCGCACAAAGAGGTTCGTTTGTAATGTTTTAGGACTATTATTTTACGTCAATTAACATATTTTGTAACCGGGAAATGTGTGTATTTCACTGGTTTAATCAATAATTGAGTACTTATATTATAATATCAAGTATACATTTTATGTCTGCTACCAGGAACTGTTAAGTTCAATTGAAAATTACCATATCGTTAAAACAGTCCATAATATTGTCAATTGATAATGAGAATAGTATAACAGATCTGTACGAAAATATCACTCAAACAAATAACTCTCAAATTCATAATCAAAATTAATTCTATTCTAGCCATAATTAATTATAATTCATAGTACTTCAAACCATAATTATGAACTTTTCATTATACTATTTGTAGATATATTTTTTAACCATATACAAGTACACATAAATGAATTTAAGTTGAATTTCGTCTGATGATCAGCTCGGTAAATTACAATACTATATACAATTAAGCAATTAAACATAATATAACAAAATTCAGTAAAATGTAATATACTGTATTAATGTATTATGTATTATAATATCATATTTTTTTTTTTGCTTAGGGATTTAAAGCTTTAAAAACTCTCACAAAAAGGTATGCATATCGAACAGATATAGATAAACATAGACACTCAAATACACACACAAAATAATAACCAAATATTCAAACATTTATCAAAAAAATACCATTTATTCACTAAACATTTTTTTTTCTGCAAATTATTTATGTATTATTATTGTTATTATTTTATATGTATTTTATTAACAAATTAAATAATTAATTTTTCTTTTTATACATTAATACTACACAAAACTACTCAAAATATCAATGTTATCGAAATTATCAATGAAAACAAACGATAATGCTATATGATACGAAGACTGACATCAATGGCAGTATGAGCTAGTATGAAGCTTTTTTTCTAATACTCATAATATTTATAACATTTTAATACACTACAGACAGTTTACATTTTAAATTCTACATTTTTAAGAACAAATTATTTTTAATAGTTAAAGGAAATGCATTGATATTTTAAATAATGTGTCAAAATTCTCTAATAATAAGTATAAATCTTAAAACATTCGAAAATGTGAATAAAAACAATACTGGAATTAGATTCTGTAAAATGTGTTAAATAAAATTATTATTATGATGTTATTTACACAATTATATATATATATATAAAAAAAAAAACATACATATTATATGTCTTTGAGTTGAGCACTGATGTAAATTTCCAAAGAATTTATTTTTAAATTCAAAATTATTTGGATTATAAAAACAGGCTATGGACAATTAACTATTCACCGAATCGAGAACAGTTGAGATCACTCATAATTCTTGACCAAAATGTCCTTAATATATAATATTCATAACTTAATATTTACGTCTACGCATTATTTGTATTCCAATATAAAATATCATATTTTAATAATTTTATGAAATATTGGCAGGCTTGTACGGTCAGATATTATTATTACACATACATCTATCAAATTGTCTTTTACAAAGAACCGCTTTTATAGCATCTGAATTTATGGTTACAGTTTCAGTATTTATACATCGTGTGTAGCGATTCTCCATGTATGCTTATCCTCAAATTATCCCGGAAGTATACGTTTAATTCAATTTAGATTTTTGAAATTTGAAATAAAGATTACATATTTGTAAACCTAAAATATATTTGTATGCTAATTAAAGTGTGCTGTGCGGTGATACAAACTTTCATTATCAAACTAGGGTTTCTTTTTTTATTATAAAATAAAGTCAGTGAGTAAACAATACAAACAACAAACATATATTATTATAAACTCAAAAACGCTAAAAATTAGAATTTTTATGAGTGTATAATACACATTTAAAGGATTAAAATATAGGTATGAGCGTGTTCGGTGAATCATCGTATAGATAAATGACCCGTTCTCCTTTTGTTTCACTTACTTTTTGGTACACGATATGTAATGACGGCGGCGCTGTTGCTTCGTAAAAACTTCCTTATATTCGACCTATACAAATTATTATTAAACTACTATAACTATAGGTATAATATATTATTATGATTGTACGGAAGAATATTATAGACGCAAAATGTATAATACGATTAAGATATATTATAATATTATTATTATGTACGATCCGTTTGTAAAATATATTTTTGGGACTTTATATATATTATATTTACGGTTTAAACGGAAGTTATAGGTAATAATAATAATAATAAAAATTCCATTGACATCTATGTAGCCAATATAATATTATTATTTATCATCTTCGTTTTCGTGGTAGATTTTTACACTCTGGGTTTTGAGTTTAAAACCTTTGTCTTTTTCGTTACCACTCTATGATTTCATCTGAAAATATAGTACAATATGTATAATGTATATATTATGTGAGTGTGTTTTGCGATTAATGCGTGTAATATAATAATATTGCATTGTATGTAGGGTATTGATCAATAATGTTTGGGTTGATTTCTATAATTTTCTGCTGATTTATACGGGTAAATATAACTTTACTTATTCAGGTTGGTATAAAACGTTGTGGTTATAAAGTGTATATTATAATATATGTTATTATTTATTATACCTATACTTACCTGTAAAGGTTTGACCGGTTGGTTCAAAACTAAAATTGTACTACGAATAATCATTGAAGTGTTACCTAGTATGAAATAGTATAAATACTTCGGAGTAATAGAATATGAGTTTCTTTGTTGTATTTTAACTATAACAAATCGGTAACAATATTATTAGTACTATAATAAAAAATATTAGTAGTTTACCGGAAGACATTAATTTAAAGTATTAAAATTGCATAACCAGTGCGCCGTGTCAAAACATATATATGTTATATAATATTACATATTATTTTGTAGTAAAATTATATTTTATATGCACAGTACCTTCTATAAATTGGATTATTTGTAAAATCTCAACTCGGGTTTATCTAATTCATCAATCTGTGTCGTGAACAAATGCGATATCGCTATACTTTTTTTGGATTTATCTCCAAACGATCTATTATAATAAGTATATTATAGCATGATTTTATAGATTTTGCTCAGTAGTGCAGCTTAAATTATTAGTGGAGTAAAGATATGGGCAAGCTACTAACCATTTGTTGTTTTATTTGTGTTTTCCATCCAAGCCCCAAGTAAATCTTGACTTTAATATCTCGTCGTGTCATCTTGATTGGTTTTTGTATATGAATGCAACGCAGTTCTTTGTAAATAATATTCGTATGTCAATAATTGAATAATGTAACGTTGTGGTATAATATCACTTTATTGATAAAATGTCATCCATTTTGCTATTACCAAATATTAAACATTATTGTTATTGGAATTCAATACCAACCTTTATAGTTAATACAGGCGATTTTGTGTATAATATAATAAGGGTAACTTCCCAACTCGAACACACGCGTCATATTAATAATAGACTACACAAATGTTAATTTTTTTTTTGTCCTAAATTATTTATTTTTAAAAATTATTATTTTGAAGATTTTAAGATGTCAGTTTCAAAAAAGTAAAAAAAGTTGTTTTCTAATACATTGTATGAAGAACTTAAATATGTTTTCAGAAGCCTTATTCAATGGCTTTTAGGTGGTACATTTGATATAAAATAAGTCTATTTTGGCAAAAAATAAACAGTATCGATTCCTCTTTGCACAACAGATTTCTGATATGACGTCATGTACCAAAAATTTATTCTTAGGGATTTATGGGCATTACTGTACATTTTTATCCGAAAGTACAATACGTGTAATTCAACAACATTCACTATGAGATTTTTACCATTTATAATGGTTACTATCAAAAGTACTCATTTTCATGATTACATAATAATATGCTGACTATGACTTTGAACGATATTAAATGTATTATTGTAGATATTATCATAGTTTGTTGATTTTGTTTTTTTTATATATAGTTTGTATGGTGCAATAGGTGTAAACGTGACTAAAATTTTAAATTATACGACTTGTTGTTAAATATCTATAAATTAAATGGACGTAACGATTATTGCACAGATAGCCTCTGAATTACATTAAATTAATAGTTTTGCACTGTATCTAATTACTTTATGTTGATAATTCTCGCGTTATAAAGTTTTCGAAAAACAATTAACTTTTTTAATCGATATATTTGTATTCAACTGTGTTTTGTTGTGCTGCACAACCCCAATCTTTTAATTTTTAAACGATTACATTGTTAAAAAAAAAAAAAAAAATATTTCGTTTTCTAATATCGTGTTCTATAGAACAAATGTTTCAAATATTTGTTATAATAATAATTATTATAGAAAAAAAAAAATAAAACCACTTCGAAAAAATCTTATTTGTTTGCAAGATTATGTAATAGTGTACCTAATTAATAATTTGGTATTATATTCACATTGAAACATTTTTTTTTTTAATTACGCTTTTTAAACTGTATGTACATTGATTTCAATGACTTACATATTGATATCATTTTTTATCGTTTATGAATATTAATTTTTAGTATATTGTACTATACTTTGTTTATTCATATCAATGGTCTTCGGTGTATGATATTGTACAAACATTAATATAGACATAGTATGATTTTACGGGTAACATTTTATATAGTAGATTAAGTTGTATGATTTACGAGTACCGAGTGGTCAATAACAAAATATGCCTTACATACAGATTGTTGCAAAGTTGTTGTTCGTAAAATAATTGTTATTTTTTTAATATTTTTATATATTATTTATTAAAATGTATTATTCTATAACACTTTGAATTTTATATCAAAGAGTGGAGAGAATAAACTATTTAATTGAGTAAGTGTAGTCACCACATTGAGTTAAACATCAGTACGATGCTTATTTTTCAGTTACCCCATGACCTTTTTTGTTTTTAATAGAACACCATTTTTATTGCTATTATTAATAATATTTATTTAACCAATCTTTTGTTACATATTTTCCTTAAGTATATAACGTGACAATATAAAAAAAACCCGAGGCTTATAATATTATATTAATATTATTGTTTGTTAAAAATAAAAGTGATTATCATTGTTTTGTTATTTTTTTTTTCCAAAAATGCATTTTTAATTCTTACATAATATTTTAGCTTTTGATTCCACAATTGTAGTAACTAGTATTCTAGCTGTATTAAGTTCTTATTACACAATTATAACAAATTGCAAACTGGATTAGACAAACAAAAATGTCTAAAGATACTT
>VUJU01002174.1:0-41392 GCA_009835225.1 Aphis craccivora | reverse complement strand
CAATAGATCTATACCTATACATCATTTTTGATAGTGGAGATTAGTATATTTTATAGAAGTTATTATTTTAAAATATTTGGTTATTATTATAATAACATGCCTTGAGTCCCTGAAACCTGGAATTGGTAAGAAATCGGGATACTAAGTCGATTAAGTATTCTTAAAGCATTAACTCCACCTTCAATTAGAATGAATTTTTTTCCAATTTTCTTACGACTATCATCTAAAGAATCAAATTGACTGCATTGGCTCATAGTCTTGTTCTGAATAGGGAATTCGTAGGCAGTGATCAATTTAACTCGAAACAGAAATGGTTTTAAACTCGACTGTATACCACCGATCATCGTATATCGATATGAAATATGATTTATATATTTGATCGAATCGAGGCATTATTCTCGTGAGTCGTGGAGCGCAAGATGGCAATCAGGAAAAACGAAGTTTGTCGAATTTCGTTTATTAAAACCCAGAACACGTACATTGTACTACAAATATAATCAATATGGTGACGATAATAAATTAAACGAACGAACAAATAAAATTCTTAAGTCTTAGACTTGGTTAACACGTTAAGAAGACCATTTAATTTTTAATCAAAACCAATCGCTGTACGTGGACAATGAAAAGATATTATTTTAAATTAATTGGTGAGATTAAGTGATAGTCTCAGGAAAAGTATTACAACAGATAACGAATGAAGGTCTTACGGAGTATTTTAACGTCTTCATATTATGATGATACATTGTATGAAAAATCTTCAGTATTGAATTTCAACCCAATAGGTTATAATTTGTTGAAATAATATTATTATAAACATTAAACATTATAGGTTCATTCAAATGCATTTTTGATGTTCAAACAATAATAGTGATATCATTTATATGATTATCCTATGAAAGTGCAACGCATTATCCCTTCTCTCTGCAGAACTTTGTACAGTTTATAAATAATTTATAGCATTTGTGTATTTGCACATCAAAGTTCGCCTGCTATCAGATAAAATATTCAAATCAAGTTGGCGGGAACGAGAGGTAAAAAACAAAAAATAAAAAATATATATAAATATATAACCGTGGCTCTTATTGCAATTTTAAGGGTATTGGTAACTATATAAACCTAACCCACACGGCGTAGTATATATTGGATACTAATTATTAAATGTATGTAAGTACATATCATTATTTATGCATATACACGCGCACGTGCTGTGTGTGTGTGCGTGCTTGAATTAAGAACCACCGCCATCGGATAGGCCACATAATAATCCGATGGGGATGATGAGAGGCACGCCGCGATCGACGACGATCTAACATTAGTTTTTGTTTTTGCGCCGTCGTCGACTTACCGCCAATGTATTGTGACTATCGAGTATACTATATATTATGCATTGTAGTATTGTAGAATTCTATTTACCCAATAGTATAATATATTATTAAAATCGAGTCACATCGTGTGCAACAGCAGTGAAAATTCGTTTCAATTATTTTTTTTTTTGATTCTTAACGAAAATAATATTCTTATGCAGGTCGTACAAACCTTACATGTCTAGAATCTATCCTGCATTTTCCCACATGCATACCATGCAATGGTTTATAAGATCGGAGTGAACTGGCGAATCGCAATAATATATTGGATTTTAAACACGCAAACGTATTATATATACCTTGTGCGGTACAAATAACACGCCACCATCATAATATTTGTGTAGTTTGGACGTGTCGCATACGAATTGCACCGAACGTTATGTATATATATACATACACATTATACGTGTGTGTATGGCGTTCTATATTAATTGGAACGATTTAAACGCGCGCCGTGGCTCTTGACCCATATATACGATCGGGAGCACACAAACACAAGGCGGCGGCGGCGGCCACGGCTCATCTCTCTAGGGCGCGCGCAGACTCCCGAGCGCAGCCGCCGCCGCCGCCGCCGCCGTTAACGTCCGGCGGCAGCGCTCGGCCGCTTTACACACAGATTTAGTGTGTGTGGTGCGCGCGTGTGTGTATAACGTCGGTGCCTTTGCCGCCGTCTCCGTCGCTCGTTTATATAAATAGAGGCGTCCCGACGTCCGTCGTTGTCGTCGTCGTCGTCGTCGATCGCTTGCCGCTTGGCTATCTGGCGCTCGCGAACGTCTTCCGTAACGCTCGGCGGCGGCCCCGGTCGTTTTATTATTAACGCGCGGCGTTCCACTCGCGCATAATATTGTCCGCGCGTTACCGTCACGTCGGCATCACAACAACATCATCGTAATACATACAGACGCGCGACGCGTCGTTACCCCTACGCGATAGTCGTTTCAGTGCATATACTATGTACCTACGCGTTTAATATATATACCTATTACAGTGTCGCGTCGCCGCACTATACATACGTTGTACGAAAAAAAAACTACCGTTACGAACGTTCGCGCGAAACGCTCCGGCCGTTCGCTCCAAACCCGACCGCCGTCCGTCCCGAATCGCGATAGTGGTCCGTCGCCGGCCGACGGTGTACGGGACGACGACGACGACGCACATCGCGTGGATACCGCCGGCCGCGATCCGGTCCGCTCCGTAGTGCCGTCGCCGAATACGCTTCCGAGCGTTACACAGGGCGGTGCGTCCTATATTGTATTGACTGCGGGCGGCGATCGGGACACTCGGCGATCGCGTCGTCATCGCACCGATTTATGGAGACGAGCCGACGTCGCGCGACGACCGTGCGCCGACCCGGCGATGGTGACGGTGTGATCGCGATCACGACCACCTGCAACCTCGTCATCACCACGTCCGCGGCGCCGGCGGCGGTGACTGCGCAGTGCTGGTGACGGCGACCACGACGTACCCCCGTATCGCGTACGACAGCCGCCGCATAGGGTCCGTCCGGTGCTGCAGTCTCGCGCGACGGTCGTAAAGGCGTTAAATGTCATCGGTTCCGGCGGAACGGGTTTCGGAATTATGTCGCCGCTGGTGGTCGTCGCGGGACAACGTTGTAGTGGTCCGGCGCTGTGTAAGTAAAAACCAACGGAATTATATATAATATTATTATTATTATTATTACTACATCGTAGGTATGCGCTGTGTATAAATAAATCAATGCCAAAAATGTTTGCCAAAAAGAAAAAAAGAAAGAGAACGAGAGCCGAAACATTGTTCGGCGCCGGGGCCCGGCCAATATGTCCCGGTTCGCGCATAATATAATATACATATATCTATATATATATTATATATAAACATCATGTACACGCGTAAATTATAATATAATATTTAACGGTATGGCTCAGAAATACGGTTAAGTCTTAATTCTTCGGCGTGTGAGTGTATACGGTGCAATGTGCGAGCCGGGAAGTATAAAACAATATGTAATATCATAGTACATTTCATAGACGACAATAATTACGCATCGGAAGTCTCGCTGTAACGGGGGGGGGGGGGGGAAATTTAATGTAATAATATATTGTCGGGTGCATATTATGTGTGAAAAAAAATGTCTAGTTCAGCTCTGTGTCCCGTGCCTTGGCATGGTATAATAATGGGTTTAACAGTTCCACCCATTGTCGATGATTCAAAGAGGAAAAAATAAAATAATAATAAGGTCTCTCTGTGTCTCGTACTGTATAATATATACTTTTTGCGTGTGGAAGTGTGAGTGACGTGTGTATATAATAGGGTCATTCGTCATCGCGAGCAAAGTGTGTGACACCGAAAAGATTGCTTTCTCGGAAACCGCACTCGTTTCTTCGCCCGAACTTTTCCGCCACCGCAGCTTACTGCTTAGTGCTTATACGCATCGACGTCTAAATTTAGTAGGTAGTGTCCTGTTGGTTATTATAGGTGGTAGTTTGAGCAATTATTTATAATTATAATAAAGACACAAATTACAAATAAATACAGACGATGCAATAGTTCTATAACAATGACGTATAGGGGATGCATAATATATAATATTACCTAGGTATTAATTGTTATACTACCACCTACCTACATAGTGTAATATCGTCAGTTTCAAGCCTTCGTTGAAACACGTGGTCGAGAAGGATTATAAACGATCCGGCTAGAATAAACGTCATTCCTATTCCGAATTTCCATTTTTAGACTCGGATTAGTCGAGTTCAAGGTCAATCGTGGCATATTATAGGCGTGACAATAATCGTTTTTATAATTTTAAATATACTATAATCAGTTCATTTTCAAGTAATATAATATAACGAAGTTTTATTTCTTTTTTTTAATTGTAATTCTTCCTTAATATTCTTTCTCTTAATCTGAATCGTCTAAAACTTGTTCTGGAATTAGTGAGTCATTCGATATTTAAAATTGCTAAATTGTTTAAATTACCGATTCACTTGTCACATATTGGTCTTTGGCCAATTTTTAACACGTCGCATTGAAGAAAACGACCGTTCACATGTAGCTGAACTTATAGGAATAATTGTTATTGCAATTTGTAATAACTTTATAAGTTAGGGCCGTTAGAGAACACGTGCTTTTCAACTATTTGTCAAGACCATAATGACTTTATAAATTAGCCACGATAAATATTTCTACTTTTAAAAATTGTCGATATTAATTATTATATTTTGAAGATTTATAAAAAAAAAATTGTCAAAATGTGATACTACCTAGTACAAATTTTAACTTATATTTTGATTTTTTCTTTTGTTATAAAATGTTTTATTGGAGCACTGGTAAAAATTATTAATACAATGTCATAATCATATTTAACAATCTATACAAAGGTATTTTTATTTGTCGAATTAATCCATCGAGTTGGGATTTCATAAATAATCCATATTATTAATAGGTGCTATTCAATTTAATCAAAAATGCGTAGAACACTATACTGTCATAAAAATGTCATGATAAAAATCTTTTTTTTTAAAATATTTTTATAACAGGATAATAATTTGTTATTTTTTATAAAATATATACTATTAGATGAGCCAAGTCAAAACTAGTAGCACTAGATAGTCAATCATTTTTTCATTTTAATATACGGGTACAATGACCGAGGGATAAGTTATACTTTCTTGTTTGTTAAACTTTTAGCTTTAACATTATATAGTTCTTGTGTTACTGATATAATGATTTCAAATCTAAAAAACATAAATCGTGTAAAAAATAGTCAAAAAACATTACTGTTAGAACTTAGGAGGTTAAGTACCTCCTAATTTACTCCATTTAGTCATAATTAGCTAGTTAGTTATACACAATTGTTCCTACTACGATGGGTATAGTTTTCACAAAAAATTACTGGGTATTTTTGATTCAAGTTCATACATGAGAGAGAAATTATTGGAGGTCACAGGCCATAATACAATAGATTTTTTCAAAATTTATTTCATTAAAAAAAAAAATTTAACATGAGATCACAAAACGCTCATAATTCATAATACTATTAAATACTATGTGTAGCTTTTCAAAAAATATATGCGATTTGCAGACAGAAAAACATGTTTAGAAAAAAATGATTGTCTATTAAAAAAATTATATTGACATGTAAAATAAATATTTAGACGACAATAAAATGTAGATACTCTAAGGCCAACTCAGCACTCCTAATTACACTACCTACTGAAAACTTTTGTGTGATTAAATTAAAATGTTTGTAAATTGTAACATAGACTCATATGTACATAATTAGTTTCAGCTGATTCAATTAAAATTAATTAGTATAGGTATATAGCCATATAGGTACTTTTTGGAGAAATATAAAAGCAATTTTTTTTTTTTGCTATTCTAGGCCCCATTGTCGCTTCCACTATCTACTTCCACGCATCTCTGTGGTCAGCCAGTTCTTCTCCTTTCTACTTATAGTATTCTGAGGTCTTCACATCGTTTTCTATGCTTTTCCCTCGGTCGACTTATTTTTGGTTTTCATTTCGTGATAGTCAATATGAGTTGGCCCTCAGCTCTCCAAACGTATCCAGTCCATCTTGTATTCTCGGACAGTCTGGCTCTTGAGTGTAGCTACTATATTGGGTTCGTTAAATAGACTTACAAG
The DNA here is from genome assembly GCA_009835225.1 of Aphis craccivora. Classification (NCBI taxonomy): domain Eukaryota; kingdom Metazoa; phylum Arthropoda; class Insecta; order Hemiptera; family Aphididae; genus Aphis; species Aphis craccivora. Next base: position 35,404 of record VUJU01002174.1, on the reverse strand, counting down.
TTCTTTGTTTGACATTATTTCGTATCCTCCTTCATTGTTCCGCTTTGGCCCAAATATTCTTTGCAGGAATTTCTTTTCGAAGATCATTAATTTGTTTTTATCAGATTTGGTAGACGCCCATGCCCCACAGGCATAAAGTACATTTGGTCTAACGAGGGATTTATGTAATAGTATTTTTGTTTTTAAAAGTAATTAGGTATATACATTATTTTTCTAGATGTATGTTCAAAGAGTCCATCGTTAATTATTACTTATTACTTAACCTCTCTTATTCAACATAACCTATAGTCAGTTTTAAAATTATTTTACATTTTCACTTGAAGGTATAATGTTTTTACAAAATACTTTAATCTGTAGATCTATATTTGAAATAAAAAATATTGTTCTTTATTATTAATTACCTAAGATTAACTTTTAAAATATATATTGTAAATTTATAATATGTATAAGTATTATATTTACATTTCCGGATATCAAAATATCTCAGTATTATATAATTTACAGCAATAGAGCTTATATATTTGTAGAATTTTAATTTTAACAAGTTAAAATTGAAAATTAAGTGTATGAATTGGAACAAGCCTCATACAAAATAAAGCACTAGACTCTAGAATCTAGATAATCTAAATAAAGCTTAACTGTCAGTATTGAACTATCGTGCATTGAACATTATTATAATTAACGTAATACAAAATTCGCAATTTATGGTCTTATTAATCGAAAATAATATTAATTTATTTTGATATACGATGAAGACAAATTAGTTTTTTCTACCCTTACACTTCACTTTGTAAATTTTAAAATAACGCATAAGTAAGAAATATTAAAATATTGAAATATGTATTAATGTTTAATACTTATTAATCACAATTTAAAGTATTACAGGCTTATAACTTACAAATTAATGATAATAATATTATAACCTATTTAGAAAGAAATGCCGATTTTTATTCACCATATTTAATAACTTTAATACATATAATATATTGTATAATTTTGGTTATTAATTTGTGATTATAAGTATAAAAATATTCTGATAAGTCAAAAATTATCTCCTAAATTATTTCAATATACACTATCAAATTTTCAAATCTATTTTTATTTTATAAATACGATGTTAACTATGTTTAATATAGCCATTGACTCTAATGAAGAAAATGCATTTAGATAACTGTAACTAGTATTTAAATATTTCATTCGATCAGATTTCAACGTTAATATAATTATTAAACATTGAATTATAGCTAGAATAATTACATACTAGTTAAGTACTATACTTAGAATATATTGATTTAAAATATTTTTTAATGACATATCTAATTTCGTTTTTATTTATTACTAAAAATAGAAATTTTATTGATTCATAAAGGGTATTTTAATCATAATAAATTCTTGTATTTTTACGTTGCTAATGAGTGCAATTATTCAAACACCGAAACATAAAAGAAGTATTTTTCTTATTATAAAAACAAGCAAAAAAAAAAAAATTATATACATAATATATTTTTGTTAGTAGTGTTGTAAAGAAATGAAAATTTTATAGGTACATCAACACATAAAGTTAATCATGTATATTTAATAATTAACACGTTCATAAGTGCTTGTGCACATTAGGTATAACCTTTGTTTTCATTATAAAATAACTTTAATCTAATAATTAATTAAATTTAGTTAGTAAATTAACTTTAAAAGTACCTACTAATAATAGTAAAATGTAAAATAAAGATGAATATGTCAGTGCTGAATATCCTGTAAGTGGAGTACATATTTTGATATATTTTGGTAATACCTATAAATTATAATAACTAATAATTAATACCAAGAGTTTAATGTGTCAGGTAAATTCTAAATCATAATAAAATACTTCTACAGTAGTTATTTTACGACGATTTAGTTATGTAAGTAGGTAACCTAGAGACATAATTTCCTTACTAAATACAATTGAAATCTATATTGTTATTCGCTATGCATGCGGCTAGATAAATGTTAGCCATTATAAAAAGTATAGTATCGTTTTTAATTAGTTTTTAAGTACGGAATATATTTATAAATAGTAAAATATACCTAACATTCAATTATAATATATATTATTATTATTATTTACGATAAATTGTTTAATATTATTAAAAACGTCTTATTAATTTACAAACTCTACATTTGTAGGTACTTATATTATAGTAATATATAGTAATTTATAGTAGGTATGTAATGACATTTATTTAATATTAGGTAAGAACAAGTTTATTTAGTCAACAACATTTTGTTTTTACGACCATCTTCTAAAGTTGCCAAGTTGGTACTAAACTTGAAACGAATACAATTACTAATTATGCTATTAGGTACAATTAAAAGTGGTGTAATTCGATGAACTCACTTGTACATTATTAGTTTTTTTAATTATCCATTAAAAAATTTATAGATTATTAAATGCTCAGTATTTCATCAAAATAACTGTTTTAACATAATTTATTAACAAAAAAATTGTATGTCAAGATTTTTGGAATTATTTTACCATACATTCAGAATAAGTTAAGTTGTATTAACTATTTGTACATTTCTATCCAATAAAGTTAAGATTTCTTAGACTAAAAATTAAAGTTTTTGTCAAAATCAATTTAAAACAAATTAATAATAATATATATATATATATATATTTATTAATAATTGAGAATATGACCACCGTCGTGTAATACTTTTAGTAATACTGAACCGTGATTGGATAGTGTAGTTGACTTTGGGCAATAATTTTAATATAAACTCATTGTTATTAATTATAAACCTATAAAATATTTATGTTTAGTAATAGGTATTGATTTATAGTGATAGGGGTTTTTTTATAAAACAACTAAAGTCATTTATTTAATTCTTTTACCGTATTTATTGTTCCTTATGGTTTTACATTATTACAAATGATAATGAGGTTAAAAAAGAGTAGGTGTACATATCCTATGGGCCACATGACCTATATATATATAGACAGATTACGTGCCAAATTCATTTTACTTTTAAACAGTATGGTTACTAATTATTTTAGTAACTAATTATGTCTGAAAAACAAAATTGTACACAATAAACTTTTTTTATAAATAATAGGTATTTAAAATACTGCTTACTGGTAAATAAATTAACAGATACACAGTTCTAATATAAAACAAATATATTTTGCGGAAAGAGTGAAGGAATACAAGTTTCTTATACCTACCAATGCAGTTAGTACCAAATAGCGCGTTCAGTTTTTTTAGATTTCATAAATTTTACGATAGTTAAATGAGGTGTGTCAGAAAAATTGTATGTTAACTTCTGAAAAAAACTTTTGAAGCGAAAAAAATGGTGGTCAATTTGGTAACGCACTGCTGTATCTACAGTAGGTATAGAGTGGACCTCTTTTTTTTTTTTTCTCGGACATAGACTATAGAGTTGGTCACTATATTGGGTGTGTTAAATTTGAATACATTGATATCATTGTTTATAAAAAACGATTCTGAACGAAGATAATTTGTCAGCCTAGGATATATATTTTCAACTATGCGGTGAAAAGGGTGATTTATGTTTTAATGATCTGAATACCTCAAAATTATGTACGGAAAATGGCAATTTAAACAACTGGTGCATGTTTCAAGTTTCTACGACTATTAATTTTTAGTTATAACAAAAATACAAAATTATTGATTGTAAATAATCGTTATTTTGCACGTGAATATTTGATATCGTAAAAATTTAAACTTTAGATAACATTTTTTTAATTTCCCAACTTGAAAATTGAATTTACCAACACCAAATGTTAAGTTGAAAGTTAGTATACAACTTGTGCTTTATGGTCCTATGGATTATACTCATAATCTTTTCCAAACATATTATTAAATATTTCGATGCACATATGGTGCATAAAAATTTCACTAAGATAAACAGTCGTTGTATCAACGATGAATAATCCAAAAATCGAATAATGCGCAACTGTCATATAAAAAAGTCGAAAGATCAACTGGTGCAAAAACAATGCACAACCGAATGCTAATTGATCCTTAGCTTATACAGAAGACCAAATTTGTCATATTTTAGATTTTGAGTAGAATGATAATTGCGAACTCATTTTATAATGATGTTTGTTTTTTTTTGTTATTGTAAACACTTTCAACAAATTTAATTCAAAACTCCTCATAAGTTGTTAATTTCTTAAATAAAAAATAGATTATAGTGAGGTTAGTCGCAATATTTTATAAGCGTTTATAGTTACTGGTGAAAATTATTTTGTAGTTAGAAAATTATAAAAAATTTGTTTTTATATCTAAGATTTTAAAATTTAATATAAGTTTTACAATTTATTTATTTAAAAAAAAACTTACTGGAATACCAAAATACCAAATGAAGTGCTGATAAGCATTTTAAGTTAAAGTTTTTACGACATTAAATATTTACTTGTAAAATAATTATTTCTCTTCAAATAATTTTTGATATTTTGTTTTGTACCAAAAAATAAAAGTAGATTTTTGAAATATTCGCCAAATATTTAAATTATTTACGCTATTTATAGGTATGATACATTTTAAATTTTTCAGTTTTTGTACTATAATTGGTGATAAAAAATTATTTTCTGGGTCAAAATTCGTACAAAATTAATATAAAATTCTTCATAAGCAATTCATGAAACCATAAAATCATTAAAATCTAATAAATATATATAAAAAAGCAATTATTTTTTGTATATATTTCAATGTATTTATTACTTTTATTACAATTACTTATTTTAAGATAAATTACAGTATAAAATATTTTGTTATAATTTTAAAACATTATTCACAGAAAATTATAACTTTTATGTACCTATATTTATTATCTTATTATGAATTTTACTATATAAGTAATGATATTATTATCTGTTTATACTATGAATCTATTTTCACTTTGTATTTAAAGAAAAGTGTTATTACATTTTGAGTTGCATAAGTTGATATAATATAGTATAATATATTATATTATTTTAATAATCAAATACAAATAATATAATAAACGCAATATTTTCAGGAAAAAATTTTATCAACTTATTTAAAACTATAATACTAAAAGTAAAATAAATAACTTAAATAAATATAAACAAACATATAATGAAATACCTATACTAAATTATGTGGGCTGAGACCGCTCCGAATCATTTTTTGTTTACAATGATATATCACTGAATTAAAATTTAACACGCCTTATGTAGTGAACTACTAGACACTTAATTTTAAGCAAAGCGATGTCACTTACCTACCTTTTTTATTTTAATTGCCGTAAAAATATAGTCTTAAGACAATTATTTATATATTTTCACATTATATATTATTTAACATATGCATTGGATTTATTAATATTTACACATCTATAATAACATTGCTTTAGATCATCTAATACATTAACAAATTAATATGTATATTGTATGGAAATATTGTTTATACCATTATGTTAAAAAAAAAATTCCGTCAACATTAGAAAATACTAGGGGAGAATAAAAAACAACGCCCTTTTATTGCGTGTTATAATGTTTCAGTAATTTTCTAATCGAGTAATATGTAACTTTTTTATTTTATCTAATATAATATATTTTTCTTTGATAATAAAAGTTTCCCCCTTACAGTTACATTAGGGAAGTATTAGATTATAAATCATTTAATCGTTGTTACAACAAAAATAACAACATAATATCCCAAGCTTTTAAGTAAATTAATTAATTTTATAGTATATTAATGTAATTGCTTAGTTAAAAGTAATTAAATATTAAAAAAATGAGTTCACTGTTATGCGCTGTCTCGTGGATAAAATGAACACTATGGTCTATGATTTATATTAGAAGTTATTTTGATTAAATATATTATGCTCTTAAAATGACATACCTACAGAGTGTTTGGCTTTAAGTAAGGGACTGTCTAATACACTGTCTCGAACGAAGTAGAACTTGACCAAGAGGAAACACCGGTCGTTTTGTATCTTGTCAAATTCTCCCTCTAAGTTTGTCAGAGTCGATTACTTTAGTCGGTTAATTCATTTTAGACTGAGATATATATAAATCTAGAATTCTAGACGAATTATTTTCGGGAAAATAACTTTCCTGATTTTGATTAAATTAAAATCAATTGGTTAAATAATGACAAGGTATACTAAACTATATAGCTGTCATCTATTTATATCGATTTAATTGTATACCTTATTATTTTTTTTTTTAATTTAATTAAATATTAATTTTTAAATTTTTTTTTTTTCATAATATTTATCGTTGTGTTCTAAATTTTAAACACGTATAAAATAATATATTAGTGTATGTAACCACTTGTTTATTACTAATTACACAAATAGATTAAAATACTAAATAAATATTTTATTTAAAATTTTTTTGCACTTAAATTGTAATTGTAGTTTTAATAATCTTAACTATTAGGTTTAGTAATAATACGTCGTATAAAATCTATTTTCGAGTAGGTACCATGTGTAATGTGTTCATCTTCATATATGTTAAATAGAGTAACTAAAACGGATTTCGTGAATAATATAGACATAAAAAAATTATAATATTAAATATATAATAATATTATAATAACAACTAACAAGAAAAAAGTTGTCATTCGCGTTCTACATTTAGTTTTTAAGTCAAGTAAACTTAACAATCGTCATGCTTAAAAACGTAAAACGGAATAAGGATATATCCCAAGAGATAAAAATAAAATAAATTATTAATCATCTGTTGAATGATACAGAAAAATTAATCATCATCTCTAGCACCTATATATATATAACTATACAAGTATAAGGTGAGAATTTAATAATATAGTAGAGATAGTAGATAGCAAGAATATAATGTAAAAACGGGGTTTTTTCTCCCTTTGGCTTTATATTATCTATTTTATCGGAAACAAAAGATAGATTACTATTTTAAATAGTATATGTAATAGTAAATAGATTATATGAGATAGAGATCTAATTTTTATACATAAATTCGTTTCACGTCATTCTGATTCCAAATAAATCTATTTTTTTTTGCATTTTTTTTTTAAAATTATTCCAGCTGTGGATATTTTTTATATGTTATTATGCTATTGTAATAAAAACAAATGATTAATAAGAAATGTAAATGAATGAATGAGAATGTGGACTAAATGTTAACATTAGATTATTAATGTTTTTGTTATCGGCTTATTTATTAAATATATTAAACGTATAGATTATCGATTTACATGTAGCCTGCAGTACCTATACGGTCAGTATGCCTACAACATCGATATCGATTGTTTCAAAATTTTAAATTTTGTGTTGTAATTTGAAATCTCTGGTATAAAGTATATGCACCGATCACTTAAATGCATGTGTACATAGTTCGTTTTCTATGCATAAAAATATTTTGTTGAACAATGAGTCAATTTCACTACTTCACTACTACAAATATACATGGTACATGGTAAATAATTCTTTTTTTAATTTAAATTAATTTTCAATTTTTTTTATTCATTCTTATAACTAGTTCATGTTAATTTTTTATCATACTTTTTTTTTTAAATAAATATGCTTCTTTTTTGCATTTTTAAAACAATCGTGTGCTTTTTTTGTGATTTATTATGCTTTGAAATCCGAGCACTATAATACATAATATATAATATTAGGTATGAAGTTATAATAAATTCATAGTATCTTCGTGTATTTAGAGTGGAGGGAGAAAAGTTATTTTAGTCATATCTCCTCCCTCAAATAAATCCTAAATACGTCACTGTTATAAATTAATTAAAAATAATAAATTGTTTTGAATTATAAATAATAATCAATAATTGTTATAATATTGGAATACATATTGCATTATTATGTTAAAATTGAATATAGGTATAGTGTTTCATGATGATCTAATAAATTCAAAATTGTCATATTATTCTGATATACTTTGCATATAGATATTATCAATTCAAAATTACAGTATTTTTCTGATATTTTCATTATTTCACGGTTTATATATATTATTATAAAGGTATATAATATATTAATTGTATATTGTATATATAGTATTATAGTACCTATACCTGCAGTGTATTTGTTTATTATTTCATTAGCGATTTGCCATGGACCTAACTTAATCTTACCTTAGTGATTTAATCAGGACAAAGGATATGCAAATAAGAATTCATATGCTGAATTTTAATTTTTTTAAAGATCAATCTGTTAAATAATGTTGCAATATTTACATAAACCTAAACAATATATTAAACAACTAAGTACCTAACAATATTAATAATAAACTTAATCAGTATTCCGAACCAGTGGTTTTTTGTAGTATTATACTATTATCATGATGTTAATTTATAGTAGTTATACCACTTATACCTATACTTATATGAATCAGTTATATTTAGTTTTTATAAATTTAGTTATAAAACCTTTTAATTTTTTGAGTATCTCCTTCAATATTCATATCTAATATTTTTTCCTTCCTAGTTCCTACTATAAAATTAAATTCCCTATCTCATTATTTTTCCACCTATTAAGGTTCATTGTTTAACTTTTGTAAATCTATATTTTCCAAATTATTGTATAGGTACCTATGTAATTACAAGTTAATGGTTGAAATTAATTATAACGCAGTATATGTATAAAAAATACGTTCGGATTCGTTTAGAATAACAAACTTCCATTTGGATTTTATTTTTTTAATATGATATATAATTAAATTCTAAAATAATGTGGTGGAAAATTGTCTGTTAGGAATCAGGTTATTAATTATTATTATTATTATTATTAGATAATTGATACGGCATATCCGAATTGGTTACTAGGGTTTAATCACAGATACTACAATACTAGTTGGGTCCCGGTTTTTTACAGGTACCTAGTACCTACTACACTAGTTGGGTCCGAGATTATTTTAAGGAAATGAGTAGAGTAGACACTAGACAGTACTAACAAAGCATTTTAAACGAATTTACCTACAATACAAACGAAAAATATTAAAAATGCTGACATTGACGGACACTTGTCATTTTTCTAAATTCTCATAACCCGCTATTAGCTATTTTAGCAATTACTTTTTTTGGTATTTTCATGTATGAAATATATTAGTGCCAAATTATTATCTAAGAAAACACAGGTACCATTAAAATCAGTAGGTACTGCTATAGCTCTAATACCATATTAATATAGGTAGGTATATAATAATTATATTATAATCTGAACATTTCAAATTTCAAAACAAATGAACAATTATAAATTATTATTCTAGATATCACAAAAATATTTTTTTCATACATTTCTTTATGTAAAAGTATGACATATTATTAAATGATTTATTTTTTATTTTTATATATAAAATATATATTTCATCCCACATTTTTAATTGTCAACAGAACACAGAAGTATAATACTTCACAATATTTCTTTATAAATTGCAATTATATATCTACATACGAGTATAAGAGGTAGATATCAGATTTTAACAAATCTATTTTATATTTATCTCACTTAGGCACTATAACTATATAATATGTGTGTTTTAAATTCATGTAAGTTGTCCTCTTTATTTAATCTTTCCATTCCAGTGCACTGCATCATTTTCAGTCAGCAACAATAGATTTTTATATTTTTTTTTTTTACATAGACTTATTTACTCTAATATAATATGTATATACTATCTTACATAGGTATTATTATGTATTTAATATTAATGGGTGATCGGTTTTATAGATTTATTATTTTATTTCTTTATTATATTTAATTTTCTTTCTAATACGCATTGTAACTTAACTACTAATTACTAGGTAATGAATATAAATGAAAACCTAAATATTAAAATTTGAATTACATTCTCCCGCGATTTCAGCTGCAGTTATTTTAATGTTGTAAAGTTAATTCACCATTTAAAAATATACTAGGTGTAATAACATTAAAAATTTTTTTTTTTTAGGTATTGCGGTATTTTTAATAATTTCAAAAAAAGTATTTGGATTAGGTAAATATTGTATAATATAAAATATTTATTGAAAATATTTAAAATATATTTTGTTTATTTTTTTTTACTATTAAATACTAAAATTTTAGATTTGGATACAATCGATGCTAATGTTTCGTTAACAACTACTATTGATTATGATATACCGGTTCAAGATATGGCATCTGAAACTTTGATGGCTATTTCACCGTGTCATCAGTTTCTAACAGAATTTGAGTTCTACTCCCCGGGTTATCCTCAACCATATCCCAATAATACAGAATGTATTAGAATGTTAGAAGGTGAGTGAACAGTAATTCGAATAATTATAAATGTAACGTTAAAATTGAAATTAATCATTTTTCGTAGCTGGCCCTGGAGAGATAATTGAACTTGACTTTAGGGACTCGTTCACAATAGAACCAAGTATTGGGTGTAAGCACGATCATTTGGAAATTCGAGATGGCCCGTACGGGTATTCAGTTCCATCGTATTACTATTGTGGAAATCAGTTTCCGCCCAAGTGAGTGATTTTAATTTTCCAAATTTAAATATATGTATATTTATAATATAAACTACAATATATAAAACTTCGATATTATAGTCTCATCAATGCACTTGTGAAATATTTTAGACATATAAATATAATATAATTATAATAATGTAATAATATTGTATTTTTTGATATTATTCTTTTTTTCTAGAATAATTTCATCAGGAAAATACTTATGGTTGAGATTTCGATCGGACGAAAATATTGAATATGAAGGATTCCACGCCGTTTATAAATTCATTAAGAAACCCCCGCCAGGTGAACAATAATAATTCATACTCTATAAATTATTACTAACAAATAATTATAATATAGGTACTTAGGTGATATTAATCACTATTCTATACTTAGGAAAAAATATTCATTGTATATTTGTATGTACACGAACATATATTATGTATAGGTATCTACTAAAAATATACCTATATATCTACCTAATATAATATTTGAATTTGAAATCAATAAACATTTCACGTTTGTTATGTATTTCCTCAAGTATTTGGCTATTTATATCGGGTGATCAATTGAACGTAAGATTCTTTCAATATTTCTAAAACTATTAACATTTTTGGATATATTTTTGTTACACGATTTTAAATTGTTAAAAAATAATATTTATTTAATAAAAAATAGTTTAGTTTAATTAGTTTATTAAATAGTTTATTTTTTTAAAGAATTTACTTTTTTTAATCATAACATACATTTTAAATTCCTTATTTCAAATCAGAATATTATATAAAAGTACCTACTTAGATGTACAAAAATTGAATTTTAGATGAATTGCTTACGAGTTATAAGTATTTAAAGTTGTTGATGAGCGGAGTTATAGGTACCTACCTCTGTACCTAGCAAAATGTTACTCCACTACTATCTGCTCATTAAAACTTTAAATACTTAAACAGTTACAATTAATAAACTATTTGTCCTACATTTTAATTTGATAGATCAAACACTATAAATAATATTCTTCTTGAAAATAAAAAATAAAAATGTATAGGTACTGCCATTTAAACGAATAATTTTTTTTTTTAAATTGAAAACAATAAAAAATCGTAAAAATATCATTTTTTTTTTCTCTAAAAATGTTGTTTTGTAACTACTTGGAATTATTCAAAATATATGTATAGTTTGTATAGTAAACAATTTCTGTTATAAGCACTATTTTACATTAAATGAATATGTAGCATGATAATAGTAGGTCCTTTGTGGGGCATGATTCTTAATATTTTTCACAAGACCTTTAAACGCATTGTTTGTAGATCTTTACGCGTTTCATCAAAAAAATCGTCAAACATATAGAATATAGATATATATATATATAGAAAGATATATATATTCATAATATGTACAATTAACTAGAGTAGTGGAATATTTTCGTGATTTTGCGGGGTTGTTCAAAATATCCCTTAACGACTCAGTGAAATTCGAATAATTTCTGGATATTCCAGATAAACTATACCTTAGTTTAAAAATATACCTCGAAACTAATATCATCGGAACTAATAAAATTAATTTTACTTTTGTAGTTTGAATATAAATATTTTGATAGGTACCTACTTACTATAAGTAAAATACTAATACATTAAGCTATTTTTTTCAAGTCGGGGGCGTCATGACTCATGGGAACATAGAGGACCAACAAATCCACCATAAAAAAAAATAATAAAAAACATGAACCAGAGCGACACATACACTATATGGTTCGTTGTTTGAACAGACTCTACCAAGCAAATTTAATAAATATTGGAAAAAATACTATGATTCATACATTAATGGCATAAAATTAAAAATTAAATGTATTTTTAAATCTGTACCTAATTATTGTGTTAATTATATTTTATAGACATAGAGAAATCGGAGCTTCCGCCGTGTCGTAAATATGTGAATGGTTCACAGGGGTACATAAATAGTACTGAGGTTGATGATTTAAAGAATCAAACGCTTGCGAACCAAGTACCTTTGGATTGCATGTGGATAATACAAGTAAAACCTGGTTGGAAGGTAACTATTCTATTTTGGAGACACGCGTACATAATTATAGTATATTATGCTAGACGTTGTATTTAGCCATTTATTTGTATGGTAAGGATTTAGCTAATAAGTTTGAGCCTTAGAGAAACTATCCAAATTTTTTTAATAGAAAAATCCTTCAGTTGTCATTTAGGTAATTGTGAGACTGCGGCTAGTCATACTTTTATTCCGTTACTACCTCAAATTGACATATTTTTTTATTTAAACTAAAACTTTTTTCTCAAAACGAATTACTGAGTTAAATATTATTATATAAAAGTTAAAATATTTAAAATATGTAAATTCCGTTTGATTAGGTACACCAAGGTCAAAAATTCAAATTCTGAAAAACGATTCATCAGCGAAAATAGTGAAAAGATGAGAACTATAGGCTTCAACCTACCTCATTAAATTAAATTTGTACCTACACAAAAATGAATACCTAATATTATATTAATTAGGTACTTAATAACTCTATTTTTTAAAAAATGAATGGGAATGAGAATAGTTAAATTAATATTGTAACTTAATAAACTTATATGCAAAAATATTCATTGGAGCGCAGTAAGAACATTTATTAAAAAATGTTTTAGTACTAGAAAATCATCATAGGAGACCGTTATGTACCTACCTGTACTTCAGGTTTCCTTATTCCCCCCTAAAAAAAAAAAAATTAAATATATACTATTTGCAGCTATAAAAAACACTTTGATCAAGTTTTAAATAAAAAACATTAACAATCTTATGGCTACCTATCTGTTACAAAATATCAAAGTTAAAATTAAAACCACAATGTTGTCATAGCCAAAAGTCTGATAACTATATTTTTAACCGACTAGTAGCACCTTATAAGATTTTTTAAATTTTATAATATAATTATAACCAGTTATATTGCATTAACGATCGGATTGATGCGATAAACATAATTATTCACTAAAAACCATTGAACATTTATTTTAGATTCAGCTTAACTTCAAAGAGTTCTCTCTAGAAAAACCTAACGATTGTGGATTGAACGTAGTGGAAATTTTTTCAAACCGCACAGACATGGCTTCGCGGCTCAAAGTGTTTTGTGGGTCGATAGCTGAAATGGTACAATCATCGGGGGACACGTTGCACGTGCGATTCTTGGCAGAAGGAAAGGGTGTGAAATCAAAGTTCTCGGCACTTTACACTGCGTATCGTACCAAGAATAAAGACGAAGGTATGATATAACATATAAGTAATTGTAAAACTATATACATTATATTATACTCACAGCATGTCGCATATTGTATTATGATAGTTTGCGATCAAAAAGTTTCTGTGAATATTATTATATATATCACTACCCAGTATCTAACAATGACCTGGCTAACAGACAGTATCTATATTCTTATATATTATTATAATTTATAACACATACATACTCGCACTCGGTATGTGATAGTTTTGTAATTTAAATTAATTTTAAATTACGACTGCACTCGCAGATACTAGTATAGTCATATAGTACCAATAGATAAGTTCCGTTCGACAACCATGTTTATAAAGGGACATTGGGATATATCTATAGTTACCAAATGGTAAGTCCTTATTATTTGATAACTATATTATATACCAGTGTACATCAAAGATGTTATTTCTACTAAAAATAATTTTCAAAAAATATTCAGTATTGAGTTTAAATATTTTATTTTATAACTATTTTTATCGAGTTCTTCTGGAGTATCTGAAAACCCTCTCTGACTTCAGTTACGTAATTTAATTGATTTTGGTGATGACCCGGATAAATGCGATTCGTGTCAAAAAGTACTTACTTCATATAGTATACCAGCTATTCTATGAAGCATGAACACGCCTATCCGTTATTACTAGACACAAATTATACAATAATATATTAATGTGTATAATAACGGCAGATTATAGTTCAATTATCATTGTCTAAACATTCTAAATTCGATATTTAAAGTAGACATTTTTAGCTTGAAAATATTTACAATGTTTAGCAGCAGTTTTTCAATTAAAATCGAAATAATCCTTTTCTCGATTCACCACGATGAGTTAAATAATTTTAAAAGTTTACCGTCTAAATTTGGTAAATATTAAAACGATGACAAAGACTTGTACAAACGTACGTTTAAATGTCTAAAAGATTCAAAACCATATTTTACAGCATGCGGTAATGATCAGTACGATTGTGAAGACTTAACATGTATTGCGTCCGAATTACGTTGCAATAAAGTCGAGAATTGTCGTTTTCGATGGGATGAAGACGGGTGTCCTGTATGTATCAAATCACAACTTACCTGAATATTGTTTTAAATTTGATTATTAATAAGCTATTAATTTTAAATTATTTTAGGAAGAAGACAACAGATTAATGCAACTTTTTTCAAGTTTTGATATAATAGTTATTCTAGTAGTATTTTTTTTAATATTATGCGGCATGTGTTCAGCATTCATTACCAATATTGTCCGAAAACTTGTGCACGATCATCGAATCATAAAAGTAGGTTGTATACAATTTTTAATGCAATATTATGTAGCAATGTACCGTGAGCTTAGGTAAGGTTGGGGGGCAGGGCCGTAGTCAGACCGGTTTTCTAGGGTCATTTGTCCAGGGCCCGAACCTAAACATATTTTTGAGGGGCCCGGATCAACAAAAAAAAAAAAAAATTAATTCATGACTAGCTCTGGTCTACAAAAATTTTTTTAAATTTTTTAATTTTCTTTGAAAAAGTTTCAATAGTATTTTAGATAAAAATAAAATGTTTTAAAACCGCATGGTTGCAATAATATTTGATGTCAAAACAATTTAATTATTATTTTTATACATAATTAGATAAATTTTTCCTACAAAAACCAGGAAAACCCCTTTATAAAAATAGGGGGCCTGGAAGGTTTAGTTTGTCGGGGGCCCGCCAAAGCTGAGTACAGCCCTGTTGGGGGGTTGGGTGTTCAAACACCCCTTGAAATTAAAGATAAAACAATTTTAAAATAAATATTGTGAATTAAACTTAATGTATACCTAGAGCCTAGACCAAAATCCCTTCCGAAAATATTTCCTACCTACACCCATAAATGTAGCTTATACTCACCACAATTTAACTACCATATAAACATCAAATGGGAATAAATTGTGTGATTTAGATCAAGTCCTACATTTATTATTAATTATTTATAAGTTTTAAGCTTATATTTCAATTACTTTGGTTTATTTATGATCAAAATAAAATAAATAAAAGGATTCAGAAATGAGTAACCAAGTCTTAAGATTCTCTTCATATTTTAACAACAAAAAAACAAAATCCATTTTTTTTAATTGCCGTTTTTGAATGAATATAATAGGTACAAGATATTCTAAATTTTGAATAGTACTGTGAAGCTTTTGAAACTTTCCTAAATTTTAAACTAAACACAACCATCAAAGTTAATGTATAATAAATTTGTACTATTTCAAAAATAATAATACAAAATAAAATACAGTCCGCTATGCTGATAATTCAAAAACTTTGTTTTATATTCCTAAAGCATTTGAGAATAGGAATGAGTTAGAATACCCTTATGTATATAGATAACACACATTGTACATTAAAGGCAAACAATAATTTAAACATGTTATTAAATTTATCTATATTAATTTTTATTTTATCTTTTTATTGTAATTTAAAACTTTTTTTTTATCAGGAACATATGCGCCATTCAAGAGAAGATCATTTAGATCAAATCGGAAGAATGAATGTAACAGACGAACAATCACTTGAGGATTCTGGTCCACATGGACATGACTATCCGCAAAGTGACAATAGTAGTCAAACCACCAACCTAATTCAAAGCAAACATACTAATAACATATCTAGTTCTGATTGTTATGTTCCATCAGGTGACCTTATTCCAGTGTTAATGAAGCATGACGCTCCTCGTCTTTATCCTTCAGTTGAAGACGAAGAAGGTGATGGTTTGATGAGTTCCTATCCAATAACAGCTGAAACTAAAGATATCGAGTGTCAAACTAGAGAGAGCCTTTTTGACACTTCAGTGGTACCTAAACCTGCTGGCCACTACAGAGTAAGGCCGTCAGAATCACCTTTCAGACCACCATTAGGATTTTCTACTTTTGGATATCGAAAAGATTCAGACAGTTCCACTGATGCAAAGCCATCAAAATTTAGAGCTGAGGCTGTTATTGAAATGGACAAGTTTTCGTCAGAACTAAATCAAAGGCCTTATAGTGTTGAATCAACTAAATCAGCTCCAGATGTCATAGTTATGCATTGACTAATATACCATTGTATACATTATTACTATTATTTTAGTTAATTAAAAGTAAGCTTGTTGTTAAGAAAAGCCAAAAATTAAACAAAATGCTCAAATAATGAATTGGACTAAAATAAAAATAATTAAAATGATAGTCATGGAAGATAATATACATTAAATCTGAGTACAATCAATATTTTCAATTAATTGAAAATAAATATTTCTAAATTGTCCTGAGACTTGAAAATTAATCAATGAAAATATTGTTCAACTTCAAGAAACCAATATTGTCTTATATATTGAATAATTGGAGACAATTATATTGTCTTAAACTATTTAAGAATGTCATGTAAATTATTCCTAATTAGTAAATATCAAAATGTTTTTTTTTATCCAATTTACAATGTTTATTAAAATTTAGACATTACATATTTACTATCAAATGTCCATTTTTTTTTTTTTTTTTAGAAAATTTAAATGTATAAAATCATTGTAAGTATTATTATTGTAGATAGTCCTTCAGTTATTTTTTTACGGATGTACATATTGCTGTGATAGTGCTCTTAAAAATTTTAGTTTTCTTATGTTGGCTGCTTCTCTTTTAATTTCTTCATTATTATTTGCATTTAACTCCAACGCACCAATTGTTTTCAACTATATATGTAAAAATAAAAACACTCCATTTTAAATAGATATACGTATAAAATAAAAATTGTACTTTCGAAATGTATATAGAATTTATATTGCAATATACTATAATGTGTATATTATATATTATACTAAGAAACTATTTTAACAGTTAACACTCATTATCAGGGTTCATAAATTATTTATGCCTTACAAATTCCTAAATAAGCATATACTTATATCTTATTCATTGAATGTCTTAAAATGTTTGGATATATGCATGTTAAATGCACTAAAAATTTGCAGATTAAAAAAAAAATAGAAGTACCTAATACTTGAATATTTTTAATCAATATTAATGAATTGAATGATACAAGAGCATATACATTATAACTTCAATAGTCAAGATTCAAGAATAAACCATAGATAAGGTATTTAGAAGACTAAATGCTTATGCAGACACGATACGCTGATTAATCAAATGAAATAATGACTATTGCGTTATTTCAAATAATTACATTGTAAGTGTTGAAACAATTCCTATTAATTTTTTATAATGCAAAAATATAAATTATTACATTTTTCATAAAATTTTGGCGAAACATATTATGATAAATATGCCCAATAAAAAAAGAAAAATACTTATATATGCCAAATAGGCTAAAAACCCTCTAAATATGCAAAATAAAACTACACATTCGTAATCATGGTTAAGTAACCAATATGTCTTTAAGTTATAAAGTTAGGTGCAAACACAAAAAAAAAAAAGTTACAAAGTTATAAGTTATTAACTTTGATTTTGAGCAAGTCAGCTGTTATACTTATTAATTTAACCAATATATTACTTAACATAGGATCAGCAAAACTTGCAATGAAAATATAATTACTTACAAGTTTTTGTCTGTGTTCCTGATGATTTAATTTTGTATGCCAATATATAAGAAATTCCAACAAATTTATATCCCATATGTAATCATAATATTCATCCAAAGCATCACATGAATTTGTCTCAGAAGCACATTTATATGCAGTTGCATAATCAATTTCTTCTTGGAACAGACATAATATTGCTGCCTATGAAACACAAAATAAAATTTTGTATGATTTTAAACAAATCAAGTTTTAAAGATTATTACCTGGGTAAAATTTTGCATTTGCATACAACATTTCATCATTCTTTTATAAACATAATCTTCTATCATTGGCTTTAAAACTGGCCGTGCAAAGTAATCACTAACAATAACAATAGCTTCCAAGTACCATTTCATTGCAGAACTGTAGTGACCCATTACTACAAGTAATATAGATTAGTAATTATATAAACTGAACTTTTAACATGTTATGAATTATTAGTTGAAATATTAAACTCTTTAATCATTCAAAATCAAACAGATTAATAATTCAGTTATAGTAATATTATAATATTATTCTAATTAATTTTAATTTTAATTCTAACATAAAGAATTGAGAGATTCTAATATGACTTTGTGTGCTTATCTTAATACTTGAAAACTCAACTACATTACAAAAAATCTAAAAACAAAATATGATAAGTAATATATTAATATTACCAAAAAAAATAATAATATATTATCAATTATTTTAAAAGAACAGAAACTTAATAACATGTTATAGTATGTCATAGTTATTTACTAAAAAAAAAAAGAGAGAAGACAATTGATTGCCTTACGTAAAAGTTAATTAAAATTTTTAAAGAAGATTTAATACTTAAGATAGAATATAAAATATAATAATAACATTACCATATTGCAGATCGCCTTTTAGTTTAAGCAAAATTAAATGATTTGGATGATATTTAAGTGATTCGGTTAGTACAATTCCTAACACTTCTGTTATATTTCTTAAAGGAATATTCATACCACTAAAAAATAATAAATCATTTTTTTAATTAATTAAAATTAATTTAATAATTTAATAACTTAAAATTAACATGTGTTCAATAACATATAGTAGATATTAATATATTAAACAAACTTGGGAATGACTGGCCAAATATTCAAAAAAGGCATTATAAGTTCCATAGCAGATTCATCTCTAAGAAAATTTTGAATTTTTGCTAATAGTGAAAGAACTATTTGAATGGCATTTTGGTCCCTTAAACTCAAAAATACACGCATCATGTCACTTTGGCTTAAAACTCGATTTTGAGTACATTGAGGATCACCATCTAAAGGTCTTTTATTAGTAGCAGAATAACCATAATCAAACACAGGTAGAACTACAAACATTTAATATAATTAATTATTAATAATACATTTTTAAAAAAAAATTTCATCACTTACTTAAATCCCATACTTCTTTGGCACTTTTTTTAGTGCCTTTAAATTTATTAACATCAAGACAAGTATAAGCAATTGCTAATGGTAATTTAAAACAATTATAATGCCTTTTTGTCAAATATTCCCATTCACCAACATTTAATAGAGTTAATATACATTGTTCAGCAATTTCTTGACGTGGTATTAGATTATCACTTTGTACAAATTCTAGGCATTGCTTACAGCGTTCTACAAGATCTCCAATGGCTTTAAAAGTATAAACATTTTAGCTTTTATATAACTTAACATAAATAAATTATTATACATTTAATTTTATCTGGTAACCTAAATATTAAAACTAACCAAAATTTTTGAATTCATGTTGGAACTGAAGCATTTCAGTATACAATCCTTCCCATGAAATCAGTTGTCTAATTTTTGAGTACATAATGTTATTATTAATTTTTGTTTCTGTTTCAGCTTCTCGTAGTAACAATTTTGCTCTTTCAAAGTCCTAAATAAAAATTTAAAAAAATGTTATGATCTATTATTATTATTATTGTTTTTATTTATATATGCCTGCACAAACATTAATTTACACAAACTGCAAATATTTAAAGTTAATCAAACATACAATCATTTTATACAATTTTAATAATAAGAACTTAACTTACATTTAACTTTATCATTTCTTTTGATTTGGCTATTAGTATAATAACCAAATATTTAAATAACCCATTAGGTAATCCTATTAATACACTTTGCAAAGGTAATGGAACTTGCCACTAAAAAAAAATAACAATAATTAATGGTATTAAATAGTTATACAATGTATTCAGATTAAGTAATAATGAACTAATATAAATGTTTATTTGCAATCAGTAATGAGCGTTAACTTAATTTAGAAGTTAAGTACATTTTTAATTTGATTGCTGACATCTAATAATGCCAATTAACAATTGTGTTGAAACATGGTAAAGGATAAAAATTACTTTAAAATGCCAAAATTAAAAACTTACTTCATAATTAATATCTAAAATACTAAACACTGGATCCATATCCATTTTATGTAATTGTTGTAGTAAGTTGCGTAAATTGCTCGGATCATATTCAATGCTTATTTTGTTTTTTAGTAATAATTTTTGTACATTTATATTATCTAAAACAAAACATAAAACAAATTGAACAATAAAATAATTAATAAACAAAAGTACACATACTTATTTGAGTTTTTTTTAATCGATTCAAACGTTTAGACATATCAATGTTAACAGTTGGTATATCTTCATGTAACGTTAATAATTGGTGTATATCTTCATCGCCAAATAATTCATGTATTTCTTCATGACCATCTTTTAAGATATCCTTTACTAAATTCTTAGGACATTTTAGTAAAACATTACATACAAACATCTTTATGTTTTTTCTAAATTTTTTATCTTTAATTTGCATACAAAGTTTTAAATCCTAGAAATTAAAAAATAAATATTAGATTCATAATAATAAACTATAATACAACACATGCAGGTATAACATAGGTACTTAATTTGTCATACAAAACTATTTTGAGTAAGCTAAAAGGTAAAAGAATACCTATAACATATGTGTTATACCAGAACATAATACTATTAAACTGGTAAAATTAGCTATTTTAGCAATACCATAAATATGGCAAATTTTATTTGGCCTTAATTTCAAAACTAAATCTGATCCACCAAGTTAAAACTAATTAGACAAATTGTTGTACTATTCACAATTAAAAATAAAAGAAAACTGTACGTTAACCAAAGTGAATTTACCTATGTAAACATTTTTTTCTGAATTAAGAGGACGTTATACCTGCATGTGTTGTCTCTGTCTTACAAGTGTGTAACATGGTATATTTGACGCTCCGCAGAACACGTTTATCTATGTTAATTTAAAAAATAGAGTAAATTGACCTCTTATAAAATCTATAAACAATTTACAATTTTATTATATTTTAATTTTAAAGCGAGTTATGAGTATCTTAAAATCTACAAACAATTTACAATTTTAAAACACTCATAACTCGCTTTAAAATTAAAATATAATAAAAAAAACCCATGAGGTTAACTAGATAATAATCTTACCTTTAGATTTTATAAGAGATCAATTTCTTCTATTTTTTAAATGAACATAGACAAACATGTTCTGCGGAGCGTAAAATATGCCATGTTACACACTTGTAAGACGGAGACAACACATGTGGGTATAACGTCTTCTTAAGTATAGATACTAATAAAAGATACTGTGTTATTAATTAAAAAAATATAAATTACCTTTAAAAATATCTCAGGACCTCTTAGGTTGAATTTAATTTTTGTAACATAATCTTCAGGAGGTAACAACACAATTTCTCCAGAAGTTACTGATGCTCTTCGAATAGCATTCAAGGTATGTATATGAAGTAACATATCTCTTGATGCAGTAAATTTCCCCAAAGATAACATGGAAGCCAAATCAAGTTCTAATGAATCTCTTAAAAACATTGGAATCTCCATAATCTGGTTATCTGTTTCTAAAATTCTGAGAATTCCCTGTTAAGCAATATTAAAAAATAACTGTAAACAATCATAAATACATAATTGTAATAATATAATGTATTTACATTATGGTTGGTTTGGGTAGAATACAAAAATTGCATTAATAAACTAGAATTTTCTGTTATTTCAGATGAACAGGCTGCACAGAATCCATTCAATTCTTCTAGTTTTATTTTATGAAAAGAACTTGGTGTTAAGTTCATATTCAATTCTTTACACATTTTAAAATAAATACCAGCTTCTCCATATTGTGCTTTAAAGAATTTATATTTTGCATAATCGTACATAATCTAAATATTTGTTAAAAATAAAAAAAAAATTACAGTAGCACTTTATATTTAGCATAAATAAAATATATAATTGTTATAAATACCTGAGAACGAAATTCAGCTGATGAAACAGTTAAACCTTTAAACCAATAACAATTTAAAGGTCTTATCTCATTTGGGGGATCAAATGTGTTTATAGTTGGTATTGTATATGATGATCTTTTCAAATCTAGAAGTCTTAACAACATTTGTTCACTATGTTCACTTTGCATTTCTAATTTTAATAAAACATCTTCATTTCCATCTCTAATTAAACAGCATTAAAATGATATATGTAGTATATTTTAGTTAAGTGTTTATGTAAATAAAGTGATTACAGAAAGATCTCAGTAATATTTTGAACGCTGTAAATAAATAAACAGAACTTACTGTATGGGGCCTAAAGAAAATGATGATTTTTTGGACAGTGTATAGTTAATAATAACAGTTAATGTCCATCGATGAAATAGTGCAATAGCAAATACTTGTTCATCTTTTAGCGCTGATAAATTTTCAATTGCATTGTGAGTCTCAAAATCAATTAAATTGAGACCACATGAGACTAATTCTAAAAGATCTTGTACAAATATTATCTGAAGACTAATTGGTACCCTAAATAAATCGAATTAATTTTATTAATAATTAAAATAATTAGTGTAAAATGTATGCAAATTAAACATGAATTATATTATTAAATTAAATGAGTAAACAAGAAAAAATTATTATCAACCAAACCAACATTACCTAGTTTCTAAAATGTTTAGATCCCATTCCCAAAAACTGACAATTTTCATTGCCAACATTTTCAAACATTCATATTTTTTACGTTTGCGATATTCAATTTTTTTATCAATCCTTGAGTTGTCCATTAAATCATCAATATCAATCAGTGGCAAATCTTTTGGCCTCTCCATAGATGAATAAAGAAATTTTATCAGTAATTCTGCAGCACTAGGATCTGTATCAAAAAAATATTATAAGTAATCATGTAAAAAAGCATACAACTTTGTTCATAAACATTTATTTCATTTATATTTGCAAAAGAAGTTTTATATATTATTCAAACAAATACTTAACTATTCATGAAGCGCATTTTAAATTAAAATATAAAAAAAATGTAAAAAGGAAGAGCAATTCATGTGAATGAATGATGTCTGAACACACATAAATATCTATTTAATTTAAAGAATAATTTTATAAACTCAATTGAAATACAGCACTCTTTATGTGTGTCTGTATTTACTGAATTAGGAGAATTGGAGGATCTATAAAGTGCCAGAGGATAGATCTCATTAAGGTTAAACCATGATAATTTAAGTAAGTATTAACCAAAAATAACAAATAAGACTTGGGACAAAATATAGGTATTAAAGTTCAATATGCATTCAAAAACATATTTCATAATAGAGTATAAATTTAACTAGGTATAATGCGAATACCAACCAATTAAAAACTAATGAACCTGATGGGTACATGAATAAAATATTTTTATATCAATTTATGAATCAATAATAACAAATAATAGTGATTTACATTAATTATAAAGAAAGATAAATATACTGTAAACATTTTAAGGTTCATACCTGGATGTTCTTTGTTCAAATGTTCTTCAAGGAGAGATGGTTCGATGAGAAATTCAAACCAAAGTTTTGTGTTGGGTGCAATAGGTATCATGCCTGGGCGTAAAAGATCTACGTCCATGTTTATTGAGTTAATTGTTCCACAAAATATTCGAGTAATAATGTTTTAGGAACTTTTCATTTATAAGAAAATTTGTATAAATGTAGTGAACACTGAACTATGAATGGTACAACAATTAACTATGTTAAGTTAAGAATATTATTAACATTTTGTAAACATAACGCATTAGTATTTAGTAGTGAAGATGCAAATTTTACATCTTACAGGATTTTAAGTATTTATACAAATACAATACAGTAATGCATATGAAAATCAAATAAATAACAATTCGTTATCTGGTTATCATCGAAATCGATATTGTTAACATTATTGAAGCCATCGTGAATCATGATTGTGGTATCGCTGTAGTAAGTAAGTTATAGTCGAGTAGACAGTAAGTTAACCAAGATTTATAGATGATGATGATGATACGTCATGGAGACCATAGAGTCTCCGTGCTATGATATTATGATGTTATCTTAAACCTTGGTAGTTAACACGGTTTAAGCATAGAATTCTATGGTTTAAGTCAGGGGTCTCCAACCTACGGCCCGCCAAGCTTTTTGCACCGGCCCACCAAGCTAATTAATGTTTTGAAATATAAAATAAAAAAAATATATAAATAAAGATACATTTTTTTAAATAAATCTTATCTCAAAATGTTGGCCCGCGATGCCAAAGCGTATATCAAATTTGGTCCGCCGTAAAAAAAGGTTGGAGACCCCTGGTTTAAGTTGTTTAACATGATAACATGTTCGATTATCAAACGTAGCATTTACACATTTACTTATTATTTTGCAAATTGCAATACTGAAAACACATTTTTGAACGATAATTTTTTCTCTTATTGTGATTTGTGACTGAAACTTCTAATTTTTAATTATTATTTATTACAACAAACTATAAAGTAAATCTAGCGATTAATGTCGTTTAAGTTATTTAATAAATTACTACAAAAATTTATACATACGAATTGTCAGTTATTTTATTTTAGTAATCCAAACACAATACTAAAACAAATGGCTAAAAATGTCTCACTATCTACTGTTACCAATAAACAGAACAGAATTAAAATCAAAGGTAAGTCCAAATTTCCACCGGGTATTGTGAAATTTCAAGTTCTTGGCAGTGGAGCAAATGGTGCTCCAAGATGCTTATATTTGTTTACAGATCATTCTA
Organism: Aphis craccivora; assembly: GCA_009835225.1. Lineage (NCBI taxonomy): Eukaryota > Metazoa > Arthropoda > Insecta > Hemiptera > Aphididae > Aphis > Aphis craccivora. The sequence goes on along the minus strand of VUJU01002174.1, from coordinate 10,031 downwards.
GGTAATACATTTTTATCTTTTAGTATTCTAAAGTAGGTAACAAATATGTTAAAATTCAACTTGTATGCATACATTTTAGGTACCTTTTTAATTGTGGAGAAGGTACACAAAGATTGGCACATGAACATAAAATGAAACTATCAAAGTTGGAACATGTGTTTATCACACATTCAAATTGGTTGAATATTGGTGGTTTACCAGGATTAGCTTTAACTGTTCAGGATGTTGGTGTACCAAACATAGAACTGCATGGACCCCAAGGAATAGTTAGTGTTTACTTAATTTTTCTATTATTCTTTCAATATATTATATAATATTTTTGTGCTGAATTAAAATTATGTGATCATAAACAAAAAAAATATGAATAAGAATTAAAATTTAAATTAGTTAAATATTACTATTGGTTTATAGTATAGAATTTAATAGATATTTTAAGTTTTAACCTTTAATAGTAATTTCATATTTAAAATAGTATTGTTTTTTTCATAGGAAGAATTGTTTGTTGCTACTAAAAGATTTGTAGTATTAAGAGATCTTAAAATTACTGCTAGTAAAAGTGATCCTTTTAAGCCATATGAAGATAATGCAATAGTTGTCCATTATGTGCCATTGATATCAAATAAACGATGTAATGAAATTCGATCAATGTCTGAAAAGTAATAAATCTATTATAATAAATTTTATTCATATTATATTTTTAATAACTATTTATACTTCTTTTATAGCTCAATTGAAATTAATAATTCACAGGCTCAACAAAATATTGATGATTCATTAGAAGACGATACCAATTATTATGATTATGAAAATATACAAGAATCAGATAAAAAAGAAAAAAATAAACGTAAAAGAAGCAATTCTGAACCTAGAACTGGTTAGCTAGCTAATTATGGTATTTTTATACTACAAAATTAATTTTTAATAAAATCATAATATATTTTTTAATTGATTTCAGATGATAAAAAATTTATAACTGATAGTACTTTGAGTAGAATTAGTAATATTGCCATGTCATATGTTTGTCGTCTTAAACCAAAACCAGGATTTTTAGACTTGGACAAATGTGTTAAACATAATGTTCCTCCTGGACCATTACTGGGATTATTAAAATCTGGTAAAGATATAACCTTATCTGATGGAACCCTAGTTAAATCAAGTGATGTAACATCTCCTGATGATCCAGGGCCAGTTTTTATTGGTAAGGTATTTCAATATGACATAAAAAAATCTATTACTAACAATTGCATAATAAATATATATTTTTTAATAGTGGTACCATTTGTATCATGCAAATAGGAGAATTTTAAATATTTAATTTTATATTATATTCTAAATTATTAGAGAAGAACTAAACTATTAATATTTTGTGATGAGTTATAATTATAAAGCTTTTAATCCCCTAAATAATATTGTATGCATTTTGCACCAATTTCTATTACACCTATAAAAAAAAAAACACCACTCCCATATTTGTTTTCTCTGTCGTACAAACACAGAACATGACAAATTGAGTTCAGCCATACTAATTTTATGTTAGATTAAATTAGATTTTATATTATGGTCAATTCTAAAAGACATTAGATATTATTTTAGATGTCTAGTATACTTTTATTGATTTTTTAATATTAAATAAAGTATAATAATTATTTTTCAATCATGTTTTGTCAACTTAGGCTATTAGCTGTAGAATTTTATATATTTATAATTTTGTTTGTTTATTTTTGGAAGACGTGTTTCTGTATGAGGGACATGGCTTCATCGCTAATTACCCCAGTAGTTACCTATCACCCAAGAGGCTAGCAATGCCTTAAAAAATATATATAAATTATAAGTAGGTAACATTGTGAATACATACTTTTATTGGGGTGAGATATTTTTTATTTTATTAAAATTTAGATTATTCTAATAGAAAAAGTCCAATTTTTTTTACATAATATATTATCGATTTTTGATGACAACAGTATAGTATAGTATGTTACATAATAATAAATTCATGGAAAATATTAATATAACTTACATATGTTTGTAAAATTAATACAAAATAGGCCGGAGTGTTAGTTTCTTAAAATAATAAGCTTATTTTATTAATGTAATTTACCTAAATATTTTTAGTTTAATTTATTTTAGTTGTTGAATGTCCAAGTGAAGATTACATTGACTCGTTGTTAAACGAGTCAATTTTTTCAAAACATCAACATGGTGTAGTGAATGAAGATGATATTGCATTTATGGTTGTTCATTTTACTCCACAGGATGTGAGAAATGATCCTAGGTATTAAGTCTAATCAATTATTAAAATGTTATTTAAAAAAGTAATAACTGACATTTATATTTTTTAGGTATCAATCGTGGATGAATTTATTTCCACCTGAAACATACCATTTATTGTTGAATAATGAAAATAAATGTCTGGGTAGTACTGCAATACATAGAATACAGTATAAACTGAATATGTTAGATGAAAATATATATCCATTATTAAAAGACAATGGCATTCCCAGTAAGAATATTTTTTTATTTTATTATTATTACTATAGTAAAATTAATCAAAATGTAATGATAAATCTTTATTTACAATAAACTCTAAGCTGAGTTGATCTATCACTTCTTATGGCTAAAATAATTCATGATTGAATATATTTTATCAAAATTTTAACTTAAAAATCACTCCGCTCAAAATCTTAAATTATGGCTTTAATTTTTTTTCTTTTATTAAATCTTTGTAATGAACATTTATAAGAAAGTTTATATAAACATTTGCATTCTTAACTATAAAATAGTAGTAGATATCTAATAAAAAAATAAAAAGAGCTAAAATATTCAAAAAATGACATTACATCAAATTTGTTAAGATTTTTGAAAACTTCAAGTCTACAGCTGTTTATTTTTTTATTAGCTTATAAAACTTAATTCGGTTTTATTAAAAACTGGTTAAGTGTAAGAATTCAAATTATTGTTTAATCTTTTAGTTATTAATCAACAAGAAAAAGTGATCAACGTGAATTCTTCAAGTATAAATTCTTCGACTATAAATGGACAAACTAATTTATCATTTAATTTGAGACCAAACAAATATATAGACAGGTATGCAAATATCTTACTGTTTCTGATCAGTTATTATAAGTGTTTATTAACCAAAACAAATTTAGGTCTAGCACGTTAAGTTTAGATATTGATGAGTTCATCGAAGAAACATTCAAGGTTGATGGTTTCAAAGAAAAGCTGGCTCAAGTAAAACAAGAAATTTTAAATGCTTCTCCTACCGATACAAACATTTATCCTAAAATTACATTTCTCGGTACAGGTTCATGTATACCAAGTAAAACGAGAAATACTAGTGGTATTCTAATGTACACTGGGTAAGAAATTATTAATTTTATTTATGGAAAAATATTATTTTTAAATGTTGTTTAGTGAGAACGAATGTGTATTGTTAGACTCTGGAGAAGGAACATATGGACAATTAGTACGGCACTTTGGTGTAACTGGTGCTGAAACAGTATTGAGTGACTTAAAAGCTATTTATGTGTCTCATTTACATGCAGATCATCATATTGGTTTAATTGGAATATTAAGTGTACGTCAAAAAATGAAAGCAAGTGGACTGCTTAAACTGGATCAGCCTATATATTTGCTAGCACCTGTACAAATTATGACTTGGTTAAATTTTTATCATAGAAGATTTACAGAACTAAATGAAGAATTTCAAATTGTATCTAACTTAGATTTGGTAAATAAATATTTCTTACATAAATAGATAAAAAAAACATTAAATTAAATTAATTTAATAATATTAATATTTTTAAGGATTTTGAATCATCAACAAAGTTAAGAATAAAAGATTTATTAAAACAAACTAATATGTCAGATATAGAAACTACTTTAGTAAGACACTGTCCCAATGCATTTGGTGTATCATTTACTCATAAAAATGGTTGGAAAGTAACATATTCTGGTGATACAATGCCTTGTGATTCGTTAGTCAAATTAGGTTTGTAAATGAAAATTAATATTTATGCCAATTAAAATAATTGTACAATAAGTCGAAATGTATAATAAAAATACAAACTTTTTCTGATAAATTAACTCATAATAAGCTTTAATTATTTTAAGAATTTTGTTGTTATTTTTTCTCAGGAAAGAATAGTAATCTTTTAATACATGAAGCTACAATGGAAGATCAATTAGTGTATGAAGCTAGACGAAAAATGCATTCAACTATGTCCCAAGCAATAAATATTGGTAAAAAAATGAATGCTAAATTTACTATACTCACACATTTTAGTCAACGTTATGCCAAAATTCCATATATGCCAAATAATGATCTTCCAAGTAATGTTGGAATAGCTTTTGATAACATGGAGGTATTATTCATATCTTATTAATATTAATTTATTTTTTTTTGCTTATTTAAATAATTATATGTTGGAACACAATAATAACACAATTTAAAAGTTATAAATATTACTGTTTCTATTTGTTGTTCCTAAAATAATAGTTCTCTGATGACGGTAAAACATTAAGATTAAATTTACCGACAGATACGGAGCTAACATTTTAAGTTTAAATATATGTTATTTTCTAAATATTAAAAGTTAAAATATATTCATTTAATATATGGCATTCAAAAATTAGAGCAACAATATTGTATGTATTGTAATCTAAATTCAAAAATAAATCATAACTATACAGTTAATTTCTACATCACGTAATATATGACAGTTTCTTAAAAAAAAAAATTATTTTTATTGATACTATGCATTATATAATTACTTAATTTATTAATACTTATTTTATTACATATTTTTTAAAGCACTGATTTAAATAAATACCTATTAAGTAAAAAACAAAAAAATTAAAGTTTACATAAATTTACAGATTGCACCAAATGTCTTACACAAATTACCATTGATGTATCCTGCCCTCAAGATGATATTTGCAGAACACTTTGAAGAAATGGAAGCAAAATGTTTTAAACTGAAATTAAAAGAAGAAAAAGCTAAAGCTCAGAAATAAAATAAATACAAATATTGTACTGAATGTGTATTTTAAAGTATAACTATTAAATAACCTGATTTTAGTATATATTTATAACACATTAGATTGTTTTAATTATAAATTCCGGATAAAAAAGTTATTTAATTTACAAATTAATGATGAAAATCATTTTTGTGAAGTACAAAATATAAATAATTATGGAACACATAAATTAATGAAATTACAAATAGTGTTAATTGCTTAAGACTGAATTAAAAATGGTTTCTTGTTATTAATAAATTTGAATGATTATAATGGGTTTTATTTAATTTTTATATTTCTTCAGATTTTTTTTCTGTTCTAATTATCATGTTCATAAAAAAAATATATGGTTAACATTGTTATAAAATAATAAAAAATAAATGCAATTCAAAGATATATAATATATACTTTTTTTTAAAACTGTGTAGTATAACCTATTATAAGGAACACTTAAATTTTGATTGAAATGTTAAGTATTTAGTACAACTTTATAGCAGAAAATCAATAACAAATTTAATTATGTGAAATTAATATTATATTATACATTAATAGGAAGAATAAAACAAGTCACACTCATAAAATTTATTTTAAATTATTTAATTGACATTTATCAAAAATTCAGTGTTTACTTCAAAATTTGCTCTAACATTAAAGCTAAAAAATATAGGTAATTGGAAATGCTAAGTGTATATTTTGGTATGTTATGAAATATTAAAGGTATAAGGAAAGACAACAAGCTGTCCTTTAAAACCTTACAATAAATAAAAGCAACTACTAAAATATTAATAATAAAACTACCAAAAACAATTATAGATTATACAAAAAATTATAGAACAAATTAATTCCTTGTTTTGCATAAGTTAAACAATTACATATTGTAGGTATTATATTATTTACTTTACTAATATTGAAATAGAATACCCCAGATTTTTAAATTTTTTACTGATAAGTCAAAATTATTGATTGTATATTTGTATGAGTACTAAAGATGAAAGAATGTGTCAGAAAATAAATGTATGGCAATTAGGGTTGCCACCTTTAAAAGATAGCAGACCCGAAGACAGTACGATTATTAGCAAAAAAAAAAAAGCAAACAAAATAATTAATATAATAATATCATCACATTTTATTACTAAAAAAATAAAAAATGTTTTGAAAAAAAAATTATATATAATACTGCAAGTTATGTTTTATAAAAAACATATGTACAATGATTTTGTGCTATATAATATGTTATATATTTATATATTATATACTTTTAATTTAAATTTACTATTTGTGTACATTTTGCTCATCTTATATCATATGATATAATAATACATATTTTACGATAAAACCGAAATTTTATTTGACCCGGAGAGTAAATTCATTGAACCTGGATCCCGTAAATTTATATGTAAAACCGGAGTATCCGTGTGAAACCCGGAGAGGTGGCAACCCTAATGGCAATACTTTTACTCGAGTACAATATTAGTATAATCTTAGTATTACTCGTAATACTCAAATAAATTTAAAATTACTATTTGAATCAGTGTTATGGGGAACCTGACGTGACCAAAACAATAAAATCACTTATTAGTTATGGGTTCTTGAATTCTTCATAAGTAGATTTACAAATATAAGAAAATTCTAACTTGTCTGCCACTGAAAATAGTGTTTATTTTATAAATAGTAGTAAAAAATGTGGGAATCAATAAAACACTATTAGTCCAGGATATATTACTTTTATTTTTATAAAAGTTTTTGAGTTTTAGTACAAATCTGATTTCCTATAAGACTAAATCAATTAATACCTCTGCTAAATTAAATCAACCTAAGATCACTTAATAATGAATTTCACAATTTCAGAAGTTTTATACTGTATTTAAGTTAACAATAATACATTCGTTTAAATCAAAGTATCTTACTATGTTAGTGTATAACTATCCATAAACAGCTCTTACGGCAAAAAAATTGTATACTTGGGCGCAATATGATAGCAACAACCTACAACAAAGCACTTAGACACCATGACAACCACATAAAGGGTCCAATTGGTTAGCCTGTATTAGTGAGTGGTTCACTCTTAACTTGAAAAATGCGTACCACATTTTATTCTAAAGCAATATAATAAATATAAAATATTAATAAATATTAGTGATAGATATTAACACTACATAAGTTAGTATTTATAATATTATTCTTATTGATTAATACTATTTGAAAGACAAAGAAGAGTAAAAAAGAATATAATACACAAATTACTTTGACATAACTCAATTAAATGAATAAAACATTTCTAGTGGTTTATTCACATTCCAGTATTTGTCATGAACCTGTCGCAAAGTCTGATTTCCATTCAGTGGAACATATTGATCAGATGTTGGTGATACATAGATTAAAAAGTTTAGAGCGCGTTCTGGAAGCTCCGAAACAAGATCTAATGTAAGTCGCATCGCTAAGTATTTGCTTAAATGATCAACTAAAAAAAAATATATATATATTTTAAATAAATTTATTATTATAAATGTTTTTTTTTCAACCAAAATATAACTTAAGAAAAGTTAATAAAAATATATTTATTACACTTGGTACAACTAAGTTTTTTGAAATAATATAGGTATATTAGGTACTTTAAATACCTAATTAAGTTTTTTTCAATTCTCCTGGTAAGTACACTTTTACTTGGTAATTTTAGATTACGGTTGTGTGCATTTTAATCAAGTAATGAAGAGCTGGTCTTTTATCAAATTTCTTCACTATTTTCAATATCATTTCATCATGATTCTTATACACATTTTTTACGGACTAGGGTCTCCAGAAATAAATTTATATTAACCTTACCAGTTACCAGTGTATACTATATGTATCAATATACATAAACGTGTTAATTATTTTATTCAATAATTTAGTGTAGGTACATTAAAAGCTTAACTGTTATCAATTGTAATTCAATAGACAAAAGTTCAAAGTGTACTATCAAGTTCTTTATCACTATATCTATCATTTTCTATGTCAGTCAACATTTATTATTAAAATATTTACAATAAAATTTTACCAAAAATATTTTGACGCGTCACCCGTGTACTAGAATGAACAATAAAAATACAGTATTTTAATCTGCACCAATACAATTATTTAATTATTATGAAAATCTTTTTAGTTTTTAATATCATAACTTTATTATATATATATATATATATTAAAATTTATAATGATAATTAAATCTAAAAATAGAGCTGGCAATTAGTTTCTAAGAGTATCTAGAAAAAAAAAAATTAGCATTGAAGTAAAATATTTTGGTTGGTTCATTATTTTGCTTCCTCAATTCAGTAGAACCATGGATACCTACTGTCGACCCCTGCTCTAAAACATAATATTTTTTAATAACTTAGACTAAAATATATACTTTTTAAGTCAAAATATTAGTATAAATTATAAATTGATGCTATGTAATAGACATGAAGCTACAAAAGTAGATTAAGTCTTTTAATTCACCTATTCAACTATAAATTGTGTTTTATCAAATAATAAACAATGAAATACATATATATATTTTTTTAAATATTAGAATAAATTTTCATTATTATATATTTTTTAGCTATGTTCATATTTAGAGCTTTTACTAATAAATTAAAAAATAAAATAGAGTTACCAGTAGCATTTGCGGTAGTTTTAATATATCTTACAGAATTCTCTTTCAACACTCTTATTAATTGATTATCAGTTCCCATTTCAGTTGGATGAGGCTTAAATACCAATTCAATTTCATCTACTGATATTCCTCTTGAAGAACCATCACACTCAGTAATATCTGATCTGTCAGCTGACAAAGATGGTGGACCATCATTTTCAGAAATCATTACTGTTTTAAGTTTCTTTGCTACTTTTGCTTGGACCACTGTTCTAGTCACATTATCTTTACCAGCCCCAAGGTTATTGGAAGGGATTTTTGGTGTAGATGAAGAACTACTTTCATTTAGCTCATCTTGTTGATTCTTTTTGGTACGCTGTAAACGATTTTGAGTTTGGATTTTGATACCTTCATTTATAGATTGCACTAAATTTGCTTGGCTATGGCTTTTGTTCAATTTTTCTAAAACTCTGGTTTGATGGGCTTCATATTCATCACGGCTAGGATAGATTTTGGAAATTAGTAGATCAAAATTTGGGTCTGGACGCAATGAACGTTTAGATACTAATTTTTTTCGACAAGTAGGACACTCTTTATTACCAGATCGAAGAGCAGTAATAATACAATCTGAACAAAATCTGAAAACCATTATAATAATTTATTGATAACTCATTTTTAACAAATTAACATTATTTGTACCTGTGAAGACATTCTTTAGTGGTCATAGTCTTCTTAAGCATATCTAAACAAATTGGACACATCAATTCACTGTGTAAGCTCCGAGGCGACACAGCAATCTCTGTGCTATCCGTGATTGCCTCTTGTGGCGTTCTATGTAGTTCATACAACGAAAGTTCCCAAGTTTTGTTCAAGCTTATTAGATCTGCTGAAGCCATGGTCAATGTAATGGACACCTGGGACTTACTTCAAGCGGGAATTACAAAAAAGTAACGCATAAAATTAAAATAATCAAACTCTACTCAATCCATAAATCTATTGGGTCAGTTATCTGAGGTTGTATCTGGGTAGGTAAATTAATTACCGCAAAACGATAAATATTACACGGCATATTAATGGCAAATGAGCTGTGTCTAGTAATCTTTAAACTAAAATGTTAGGACTCGTTAATTATTAAAGTTTTAAGAATCAAGCTTAAAGCTTTATGTTTATCAAAGTTTTCAGCTTATCCGATTTATCGTTTATTATTGTTATTATTGTTATTTGTTTATTATCCGCCCACTCCATAGAATATTATTACCATTCCAGCGTGCTGGCATAGTGTTACCAACACTGATGGTGGTGAAACTGAGAAATGGAATCTGAAGATGTGGAAAAACAACTAATCTCTCTCATGTACAATAACATTGTGTTTATATGTATATACATATATATATATATA
>VUJU01002173.1:0-38032 GCA_009835225.1 Aphis craccivora | reverse complement strand
GGCTTCTTATTCACGTAACCCTATAATTTTTATTACCCTAATCTCACATATACTTATTGTGCTTAATTGTATAGATTGTATATTTCTTGTAAAAATAAAAAAAAAAATAAAAATATTTATGCTCAAAATTGATATAATGTTAATGTAATTTATGTTTAGAAATGAAGATGACTTAACATTGAAATTATCTGAAGTTTTATTTATAAATGATGTAATTGTAAAACATAAACAGTCTGGAGCAAAACCCCAGTTATTGCACGAGGATTGGGAATACTTGCAATTACATTGTGCCTTGTATATTAATAGTGATTTATCTGGTGTTTCACGTACAATGATGGTAAATATTAAGGAATATAAATATAAACAAAAAATATCTTAGTTAAATTATTTTACACAATATCTACTATAATATTATTTGTTTAGCCGAAAAAAATTGCTAGGGGTTGTGTTCAGCGTTTAAAAGGAAAACATGGACGGTTTCGTGGTAATTTATCTGGTAAACGAGTTGATTTTACAGCACGGTCTGTCATTTCTCCAGATCCAAATCTTCGTATAGAAGAAGTAAAAATTAAAAGTTATACAAATACTATTTTTCAATACTAATTTTATTTCCTTTTTAATCTTTTAGGTTGGTGTTCCAGTTCGAATGGCCAAAATTTTAACATTTCCTCAAAAAGTATGTCCAGCTAACATTGAATTAATGCGTAAGCTAGTGATGAACGGACCAGAAATTCATCCGGGTGCTAATTTTGTTGAGCTTCAAGGTTCTAAATTAAAAAAATACTTGAGATTTGGAAATAGACCAGCTATAGCAAAAGATTTAAAAGTTAGTGTTTTTTTATGTTTAATACACCTATATTTTTATTTTACTAAATTAAAAATAAAACAAATAAAGTGTATTTATTAAAAAATAACATTAGAACTAGTTTAGCATCGACTAAAATTTTTTTTAATATATATATATATTATTGTATAATTATAATGTTACCAACTATCTACTTTAAACTCGTCCTCAATTTCATTTTGCTTTGTTTAAAATAAGTAAATAATCACCTAACTTTGATTTTTATTTTTTTTATACTTGTATACTTTATTTTATCACATAGTGTAAACTATAAATTAATACAATAATATCTTATGTAGATTGGAGATATTGTTGAAAGACATTTATCTGATGGAGATATTGTGTTATTCAATCGACAACCTAGTCTTCATAGATTAAGTATAATGTGTCACCGTGCAAAAGTATTAGAGCATAATACATTGAGGTTTGTTTAAGCAATTAGCTCGTAAATTTTTATACTGGACTGTAAATATAAATTTTTAGATTCAATGAATGTGTATGTACCCCTTATAATGCCGATTTTGATGGTGATGAAATGAATTTACATTTGCCACAAACTGAAGAAGCTAGAGCTGAAGCTGCCTTGTTAATGATTGTTAGTATAAATCAATACATTTGTTATATCTTATTGTTATTATTTTTAAAACTAAATTAATTTACTTTAATATTGTTGTAGAACAAATCAAATCTTGTCACTCCAAGAAATGGAGACATTCTCATTGCTGCTACCCAAGACTTTATTACAGGAGCATATTTATTAACACATAAAAATACATTTCTTAATCAGAGAGATTCTAGTAGACTAATTGGTTGGTTAATGTCAGGGGATGATATTAATATTGATTTAACACTACCACGTCCTGCTATTCTAAAGGTTTATTACAATTATCATTCTTAATTTATAAAGTATTTATTATTTACAAACTGTTTATAATATAGCCTCACAAACTTTGGACTGGAAAACAAATATTTAGTATAATTATGAGACCAAGTAAAAAATGTTCAGTAAAAGCTAATTTGCGTTGTAAAGGGAAATCATATACTCGTGATGAAGAACTTTGCTTTAAAGATTCATGTAAGTCAAACAACATTTAAACATATTTAAAACATTTTATATTTATTATTTTTTGTTTATAGATGTTTACATAAGAAATTCTGAGTTGTTGTCTGGTACTATGGACAAGGCAACATTAGGGTCAGGTAGTAAATCAAACATATTTTATGTGTTGTTGGCTGATTGGGGTTCCGATGTTTGTTGTAAAGTAATGTGGTGTTTAACACGTCTTACATCATACTTTTTAATGCTACGAGGATTTTCAATTGGAATTGGTGATGTTACACCAAGTAATGATTTGCTTCAATCCAAAAATGAATTAGTTATAAATGGGTAAGGAATAAATGTTAATTTTTTTTTTCTTAAATCAGAAAGTAATACAAATATATTCATTTTATCAAATAGAAATGCATTATGTGAAGAAAATATCCGTTTGAGAAATGCAAAAGAATTAAAATGTCAACCTGGTTGTAATATGGATGAAACTTTAGAGGCAAATATTTTGAAGCAACTGTCTGGTATTCGAGATTCTGTTGGTAAAGCTTGTTTATCAGAACTTCATTCAACCAATGGCCCATTAATCATGGCACTCTCGGGTTCTAAAGGTAAAAATCAATATTTATATATATTAAAATACAAAATTAAATTACTGTTTACTATTTGTCATTTAGGGTCCAATATTAACATATCTCAAATGATAGCATGTGTGGGCCAACAAGCCTTGAGTGGGCATCGTGTTCCAGATGGATTTGAGTCTAGGTCATTGCCACATTTTAAACGATTTTGTAAGTGTGGTTCTTCTAATTTATATTTTTATTTGTATAGACTTTTAAAAAAATATATTGATAATTATTTTTAGCAAAAACTCCAGAAGCAAAAGGTTTTGTCGAGAATAGTTTTTATTCAGGTTTAACACCAACAGAATTCTTCTTTCATACAATGGGTGGACGTGAAGGTCTTGTTGATACTGCTGTAAAAACAGCTGAAACTGGATACATGCAACGGCGTCTTGTCAAAGTAAAATTTAATATATTATTTTATATTTCTAGTATAAAATAATAATAATAATAATATAACATTTTCTATTTCTTACACATTATAAATATTTTTGATTATTAGTCTTTAGAAGATTTATGTGTTCATTATGACAACACTGTACGAAATGCTTTTGGAGATGTTATACAATTTGAATTTGGAGGTGACAGCTTAGATCCTACTTACACAGAAGGTAAAAAGTTTAATATTTCATAGTTTTTAAATGTATTGTATTTTATTTGACGGATTATTTTTTCCTAGTCAATATATTTTTATTAGTGACTATCTAAGTTCACAAATTCAGTTACAATAAAACCATTTAACCACATTAAAAAGACTTCCAACTTTTTTTTCTACTTAATTAATTATAACAAAACTTAGCAATTCATTTATTTTATTTTTGTCAGTTGTTTATGTGTAATAAGATAACATTTTTATTAATTTAACTTTTCACTCAATTTCACTAATATTGGCTTTTCTCTTAATTAGTACTTTTAATACAAATTAATATGCACCAAATCTAAGTGTATTGAATTTTCTGAATCACTTACCTAAATAGAAATATTTTAAGTTTGTATAACTAATTGATTTAGTTTTATAAACAATAATAAAATTTTAGGTGATGGTGTCCCAGTTGATTTTAAACGTGTATATTTCAATGTAACTGCTAATTACCCTTGCCGCGATGAATGTACATTGGAGTCTGAAGAAATACTAAAGATTACTGAAGATGTGTTATTATCTGAAGATTTTCAAAATGTGAATTCCATATTTATAGAAGAGTTGAGGTAATATTAAAAATATAAGATAATAATTATTAGTCTATATAATATATATATTTCACATATATTTAATTTATGTTTTCAACAGAAATTTTGGAAAAAATTTATCGAAAAATATGGCAGAAGTTAGAAAAAAATGGTTAAATTTAGAGGTTTCAAAACTACAACGAATTACTTCTACGCAGCTAATTAAATTTTATGTGACTTGCCTTACCAAGTATATGGCTGCTATTATTGAACCAGGTTTAATTATAATAATTAATAATACTTGAAATTGATTTATGAACAGCTTAAAATCAATTATTATTTTTATAGGAACTCCTGTTGGAGCTATAGCAGCTCAAAGTATTGGTGAGCCTGGTACACAAATGACATTAAAAACATTTCACTTTGCTGGTGTTGCTTCAATGAATATTACTCAAGGTGTTCCGAGGTAAAAAAAATAAATAAATAAATAGTAAATCATTCTAACTTTAGTTTTTGCACACATCTAATAGTTTTCTAGTTCTAACTTCTAAGTAGCACTTTTCTTGACCTTTTTATTTTTTATTCAACTTATTTCAAAAATGATTAGTTTGTTTAATAATTATAAATTATGTAATATTTTTTAGAATCAAAGAAATAATTAATTCTAGTAAAAATATAAGTACTCCTATAATCACAGCTTATTTAGAAAATGATAAAGACAAAGAATTTGCAAGAATAGTCAAAGCTCGTATTGAACAAACTACACTTACCGAAGTAAAATAAAATGTTATTTATTAAATATTAGTTATTAATTATTATATTATTCAATTTTGTTTATTATTTTAGGTTTGTAGTTTTATTGATGTAGTACTTGAAAGCTCTGAATGCTATTTATTGATTCACATAGATATGAACCGTATTAAATTATTACAGTTAGAAGTAACAATTGAGACAATAAGAGATAGGTAAGAGATACTTTATTAAAAATGTTTGAATTATTAATAATTATATGTCTGTTATTATTCTGTGTTCTTAATTAAATTTTGTAGCATACTTTCAACTCCACGAATTGGAATTAAAGCTAATCAAGTAAACATTGATAATGAATCCTGTGTTAGTATATCTTTGCCTTCAAAAGGCACTCAATCGTTAAACAATTTGATAAACATATATTCACAGAATTTACAAAAAGTTGTTATTAAGGTAATTAATATTTTAAAATTATTTGATTGCTTAATTTTATAAAAAAAAAATTTAATTAATTGTAATTTTATAATAAAGGGTATAAGCGCAGTCTCTCGTGCTGTAATTCATGAAGAAGATGATAATGGTGAAGTACGTTACAAATTACTTGTCGAAGGTGATAATTTACGAGAAGTAATGGCAACACCTGGAGTAATAGGAAAACGATGTACTAGCAATAATACTTTTCAAGTGTGGAATGCACTCGGCATAGAAGCATCTAGGTAACATTAAATATAGTGAATTTTATAATGTAACTATATAACATACTACAATTATTGTCAAAATGTATTCTATATACCTTGTCATATAGAACAAGTCAACTTAAGGATTCTAGGAATTGACAGTTGAATTTCATCATTTATTAGTATGTACTATATAAGTGTAAAACAATTATTATTTTTAATCTAGTTTTTAGACAATTTAAAAATACAGGAATTATGATAAATTATATCTTGTGAGCTTAAACATTGCTTTTATGAGAAAATCAAATGGTTCAAATGCCATCGTTCATGAGTCATTTTTTCCTACATGAAGTGATTTATTCTTATTTGAAATCAATATAATCAAGTTTTAGATTGTAGTTTGTTTTAAGAATTTGTGATGTAGAATCTCTATTAAACTTTTATTACAATAATATGTGTTATATTAAATTTGATAATTTATTAAAAATTACAGGTCAACAATAATATCAGAAATTGATAGTGTAATGGGTAATCATGGAATATCTATTGATCCTAGACATCCTATGTTGATTGCTGATTTGATGACAAGTCGAGGTGAATTATTGGGTATAACACGTTTTGGTTTGTCAAAAATGAAAGAATCTGTGCTCAATCTTGCATCGGTATGATAGTTAATTTATTTAAAAATATTATAAATGTGTTTTATAATCTTACAAAGTGTGTATTCAGCATAAATAATTAATGTTTTAACAACAATTTTAGTTTGAAAAAACTTCTGATCATTTATTTGATGCGGCATATTATGGACAGACTGATACAATAAATGGTGTGTCTGAGAGTATCATTATGGGTATACCAATCAACTTGGGTACAGGATTCTTCAAATTGATTTACAAATATCCTTTTGAAAAATTTATTTAATTAATCAGTTGTTTATTAATATTATTTATTGGTTACCTAATATCATAAATGTAAAATATCTAGTATGAATAGCACAGAGAGTTAAAGATTTGTATGCTATTAATAAGGGTTGTTCATTTTTCTCATGGATAGTTATATTGGTAGACCTCTGTATTTATCAAACTCTAAAATTTTAATTTTATTACTAATTACAAATTTTCGTTATATCTAGCGAGTAACATATGTATTTATTTATGAAAATTATTCCTTAACGTTTAATGTTTAAGACCAAAAACAAAACTATAGATTTTCCAAAGCAAACATTTATATTTGACGATGCAGAGCTTCATGAAAAAGGGTGTTATTGGCAATGATTCAATGAAGAATATCTAACGTACTTGTCATTGACAAAATTATTTGTTAAATTATTGTGTTCAATCTGTGATATTAATTAATGTTAATGTATTTTTTTATGGAGTGTACCTACTACCTAATAATGTATTGTTATTCTTGTATTAATTGAATAGTGAATAGCATACTAATTTTTTGAGAAATTTATTGGTACTTATTTGATTATTTCCTTAAAATATCACAAAAATTACAATTCACAAGATTCTTTTATTGTTGTTTAGTATTAGATCTTAAAAAAATATAACAACAGACAATTTTAGTTGAAAGTATATTTTACAGTGTATACCCTAAAATAATAATTAGGTATTTTATTCTTAAAAAATGTATTTATATTTTATGATCAAAATATTTTTATAAATAATACAATATTGTTATAATTGTATATTTTTGTAATCAGTTATGTTTACATCGAACATCATACTATAGTTATACCAAGAATTATTTCATGAAATAATTTATTTTTGTAAATAGGGTATTAATAATAAATATCTGACTATAATCAAACGTTAATGTTTAAAATTTTTTTTAAATAATAAAAATTTTGTTTAAAAAATCTGTTTTACATTAATAACGTGTTTTTCAATTATTGATAAATAACCACTTGATTACTACCATACAATGTTTATTTCAAACCTTCAACTCGGGGGGGGGGGGTATCATACATTTTTAAGGGGGTATGCCAATGGAAATAAATGATGAAGGGAATTAAAAATATTTTATACATTTTGCTCTGGACAAAGGTATAACCACTCACACCGGTAACCCTCTTGAAGTAAACACTGATGAAATATCATTCGAGTCATCAAAATAACCAAGTTTATAATATTATATATTATATTATAATCAGTTTTCGTGTATTTTCTATTGTAAGATTTCAATTATGTTGATAACTATAACTATAACTTATAGTTGACATCATAGAATAACAAATATTTAAAGTTTAATGTCAGTCATAAATCATTAAACTATGCATTTTTGAACCAAACAAAACACATTTATTTAGTAAATAAATTAAAAAGCAATATGTATGTATATTGAAGTTTCAACAGCTCCCGTCTAAAAAGGTTTAACCGAATTGGTAAGTAAATTCCTAAACGGCTCCCATAGAAAAAAATTAAATTAAAGCTCGATCAATGACGTCAATACACCTACATATTTTAAAAAAAGTTCATTAGAAACATCATTGACAAATTTTCATTCGAGTGAAATAACACGTATAGATTATATAAAAAAAATTATGCCTAAAAAAACCCAACATATGATTTTTCTATATAATTTTTATAATTTACTTAGTTTACACCAAACTTGTCTAACCATATACCTCTTTTGATACCATTTTATAAGTCTACATGAATACATGATGAATAAATGAAAATTAATTTGTGTTATAAAACGTAGGAGGGGTTTGGAAATTGACCTTTTTATATAACCGGAGTCGTTTAGGAAAACGGGATATGAAAGGGCTACGACCTGTAGTTTATCAGGGGTGAATATCGATGTATGTATGATTGGAAAAAATTAAATATTAAACACATTGTGTACTTATAGACTTTGTAAGTAGGTAATAAATAATTATATGTACCTACACATACTTAACACATAAGTAGGTACCAGCACATCGATATATAGCCTTATTTAATTTTTATTTAAGGAAGGATTAAAACAAAGCAATGTTAAAATCACAGTACCTAGTTTTTTTGTTATTATGATTTATATAGGTGCCTATGTTATAGTGATTTATACATTTGACAAAATAATATTCATTGTCTCATTGGTGTGAGTTGGTAACGTTAAAAATAGGTACTTAAAATTACCAGTTGACCATCGTTTAGGAGTGTTAAAAAAATATTTGAAAATACACCGTTTGTTATTAACTTTTGTATATTATAAAAAAAAAACTACAACAACAAGGTTTCGTTCCTCAAAACGAATAACGGTACACGAAAAAAAATAAACGTCTTGTGCTTTAAACACGAATGCAGTTATACATTGCGCCAGGTGTCGAAGTAGCTGTACTGTACACTTATAGCTGGTACCTACTCCTCATTATAATATTATATTATATATTTTATTAAGTGTACATTTTAGTATTTACGTGCATTAAGTAAGAGGTAGGTACGTCGTTATACACATGCGTTGTAAAATACCTATACTATTTGTACGCCGGTTGGACGTTGTAATTTTCAAGGTCGCCTTAGATAAGGAGGCGTGTATTGCATAATTATAGTAGATATGGTCTGCCGGCACGACGTGCCGACGTCCGGACGGCACTTGCAGTCTACGCTCTACCCCGTCCAGACGTCCAGCGCTCCGCTTCCTCAACTAACGAACACTCGTAAGTCGTCGCCGGCGCTCAAACATGGACAAGTTGAAGACCGGATGGTTCAGCGAACTCACGGACCTGTTGCCGGGCAGAAGTTTTTCCATGGAAGTGGAACAAGTATTGCATCAAGAACAGTCCAAGTACCAGGAGATATTAGTATTGAAAACGTGAGTTCTTGGTAGTATGATGCCCATATTAGTATTTCTGATTTCACATATATTATTATATATATTTACTTCATATTATTACTTACCTATATTATACCTCGCTATATACCTATATATATAATATGAAATAGTGTATTATAAGTTTTAACGATCAGGTTCTATAACCCATAGATGGTAGGTATAGCCACTCCCGAAAAAACGATAAACTGCTTAGCTAGTTCCAAGTTCCTATAAATCAGATGATGTATTTAAAAAAATGTAATTACCGGAATACCGAATAAGTATAATATCCACTTAAAGATATCTATATTTTTTTCAACGATTTACAAAGGTTGTTGTTATTGTTATATTACAATAGTCGTTTAAAAGCAAAATTTTTTTAGAAATAATATATCTTATAAATTTTTTCAAACTTTTTCAAGTACTTCGATATTCATAAATCCAATTTTGAACGAATATTGAGTAGTCATTTTAAGTTTAAAGTTATAACTTATAACTTAAAAAAATTTAAATTTAGATGAGCAATATGGAACGGTATTGGGTAGTGGTAGTACAGCGTAAAATTGTTGGTCACTACTCCGCTTATATAGACTCGAAATAAGTATAATTAATATAATTAATAAACTGAAGACACTTATCCGAATCATCAAACAAATTTTTAGGATTTTTTAATGTAGTGGAGCAACTGATTTAATACGTGGATCTTATCAAAAAATGTTAATCTTGACTACTCGCTAGATCTTTGAAATAGTTCTATGAACTTTAAACATTTAATTTAAACAACATGTCTACTATCTATTTTCAGACTGTTCAGTACCTCTATATAATATATATTATTATAAAAACATGGTTGACTATAGTAGGTGGTGAACATACACACACTACAATAAATGCTTAAGTTTTATTTCACTATATAAAAACTTGAAAATTTTTTATAATTTTTTAGTCATACATATATGGCTAAAATATATGATTATTATAGTACCTGGGTAGGTACTAGAATAATTACTCATGCGAAGTTTTCACAAAAAAATATCTTATAATCGATTAATAATTAAATACCTTGCGTAGGTATACCTACTTTATATTCAAATATTGTAGACATTTACCAAATAATTAGGTATAATGCGTAAAAGCTAAAGACTATTTCTATTGTGAGAATGTTTAATATTTTTAAAAAATATGTATAGTTGTAATATGTATTCACAATTATTGTTAGAATGTAAAAAAAAATTAACTCATTTTCCCTCCTTCAAAGTAGAAAACTCAAATTACTCCATTGCAAATAAATAGGCAGGACCGATATAGGTAGTAGAAGTCAGAAGATATATTTGTTTAACGATATACCATTTACGGATTATTATTAATCGTTAAAAAAACGTTGATTGTTTATATGTGTACTAGAAAATATATGTATTAACTGCAATATTTTTAATCTCTATGTATCAAATTAAATTGGTTGATGTATATATTTGAAGTGGAATGCTATATACACGATATGCCATTTCAACTCAATCTAATTGGAACATAATATTTTGTAAAATATTGTCTTGAGTATAATACTTTGAATAGATACGTAATGTTTTTTTCTTTTATACTATTTATTTATCAATGCTTTATTAAATCTTTAATTTTATTTGAGTTGTACTGGATTTTAAGAGACGTTCATATGATTATTTATCTGAATAATTGTTGTAGGTATAGAAATATATTTCATTATTATTTTATTTAGTAAGTATATACTATATATATATATATATATATATATATATATATAATTATAATATAATAATATTATTCTTGGACTACGTTTAGTGTATTTTAAATTTGATCAACTGGGTCTTTTGATTGTCTTATATTCTCATTTGCACGTGGACAAATTTAATTGGCCAATTTATAGTAATTTAGAAACATAATAAATAGATTTTATCAAATACAGTTGAGTCTCGATAACTCGATTTTTTTTTTGTCCCTAGGGATGTATTCCTATATACTCAACGCAATATTTTTAACTTGAAAAATAAATAAATCAAATTAATTGTTAGGTACCTCCCTTGAAATTCTAGTTATCTAGACTCGGCTGTATTAACATTTAATGTGTAGTAGTAGTAGTAAACAATATAATTATCATGAAGCTACAAAACAATATGGAAATTAATCAAAAAAAAAAAAAACTATATAATTTTAAAAATTACTTAATAAATAAAAAATTATATTAGGTATCAGCTAAAGGTTATAAGGTTATTGTTTATAAAACCAATATGTATAGTACACTGCAGTTTCTTAACCTCGATTAATATCGACTAATAATTATAGTACCTATGGAAAAATACTAAAACGTTAGGAGGAACTTACATATAATATACAATATACTAAATATATAATAATAATATTAACAATTAACTAACCACTTAAGTCTTATTGTTAAGTGGTGTGTAATCTTAATTATTAAGTCAAAACTAACAATTAAAGATTTATATAAGTACAGGTAATATTGATAATACAAAAAAGATAAATAATAAATTTTTTTATTCATTAAGATTTAAAACTGAGGAATAGGTAAAACTTGATTGTGAAAGTAAAATTATATTATGATATAATTCACGTAAGATATGTAGGTACTAACCTAGGTTAGATATATATTGGCTAATGCCTATTGGTTTATATGAATAAAAAACTTAAGATTAGGTTTGATTAATTTAATTAGCAATTACTTACCTATTATTTAATATTTTTATGATCTCGTTTTGAATTTGAACATTAAATATTTCTCTTTCTCTCTCTCTCTCTATGTTTAATATATACATTATACATCATACATGTATATATTATGCTTGCATGTAATGTGTGTTAGCTTGGCTAAAGCTGATTATCGAGATTTATCTGATGTTGATAGTATGCATTATTGTGCATAGGTAGTCAAATATTTAAAAATAGTTCTATTATATACACCTGCATACAAGTATACATATATGCCTTTATAGTTTATAGTATATGTATTATATATAGGTATCTATATGAAACGTATATTAAATAAATTTATAATATTTAATAATTAATACAAAATGTAGAAATTATTGACCCAATTTGGTCAGTGATGCTATATTATATTTATATTTATGTGGGTACCTTCGTATGTATACCCAAAATTCCCCTAGGTATTCACGATATCTAACTCTGCTATAAATCCACCGTTATACTATAATATTATAATATTCGATACTACAATTTTGTTTCTTAATAATTAAATGATTGGTTTGTTTAAAGGAAATCGCACGGCGTCGTACTGGTACTCGATGGCATGATTCAGTGCACGGAGTTCGATGAATATTCTTATCAAGAAATGATTTCATTTTTGCCATTATTCAGTCATCCAAAACCGCAGAGGGTTGGTATTTTTATGATAAATATAAAATGTGTATACATTTTTCATATCTAACTTTCGGTTGTCTTAAATCTTTGTCTTTCGGTGATAGGTGCTCATTGTGGGCGGCGGTGATGGAGGGGTCGCTAGGGAAGTAGCCAAACACCCATTAGTTGAAATCATTGATCAAGTGGAAATCGATGACCGTGTTATCGAACTGTCCAAGAAATATTTACCGTTCATGGCTGAAGGATTTAACAATCCCAAAGTCAATCTGCATGTAGCTGATGGTTTCAAATTCATGGAAGAACACTTTCAGTACTACGACGTCATTATAACTGACTCTTCTGATCCTATTGGTATTTTTTATAATAAATAGTTATTTATGACGTATACGATTTAATAAATCGGATTTATTTAGTAGTGTAACTAGGTCAGGGAGTGAAATTTTCAACAACTTTCCCTCATTACATAGGGGTCTTATGAGTAGGTTGCATTCTTCTTACTAAAATTATTTTATATTTTTTTTAAAATATTACACCTTTTATTTATTTGAAATTATTAAAAAAATGTATAGTTTATAAATTAATAAAAGAAAAACATATTATTATTATTTAATATTTATTACTTCAGGCTCTCTAAGCAAGTTCGGATTCGCCCGCACGTTAATCCCTCTAAATTACGATTTACGATACTGGATTTATTTAGAAATTTGTAGGACCCACAGGTCCTCGAAAAAAATAACTATATAATAGACCTATAGACATAGCCAATATTTCCAAGTATATGCGATTTCACATAATTTAAATTTTGATTCCTAATGCACTCACCTGGATAAAAAATATATATATTTGTAAAACTTTTACACACTTCTACATATTTTATTATTTTTAAATATAAAAATCATTTGCATTAGGTGCATTTAATTATTTAGTTGAAAAAACTTTCCAGTAGACGATAACTATTTCTCAATACTTAGTGTTAACTATTTTCAGCATATAAATGGAGTATAGTATACCTACTATTGATAATACTTTTTACTTCAAAATATGTATTTTAAGATACTGAATTGATTTTTAGATTCTGAGTAGAACATAAATTTATTGATTTTCAATGAGGTTTTTTGTGACTGCCCATTACCTTTTTTAATAGTAAAAATGCTTAGAGTTTCTTGTAGTAAATTGAATTTCGGTGGTACCTACTCTGAGAGGTTATAAATAAAAAGTTCCCATAATATTTTCTTAAAAATCGGGAAACACAATAAAAATATTAAGGATAAACGATAAACGATTGTTTCATCGTGACTTTTGAACAATTTTTTCGTACTTCAGAGGTCTTTAAGAGGTATTTACTTATTTGTAATAGGTACCTAATATTTATTAAACATTTAACATTTACCCAAATCAATTTTATTAATCGATAAGTATATTAATATATTATGTAATAGGTGTATACAATTCTTCATATTACATTTTTAATTTTTTCCCATAAATATAATAAAGTTACTTTCATGTTTATGTATGTTTTTTTTCAAATCATAGGCCCGGCTGTTTCATTATTCCAAAAGTCGTACTTTGAATTAATGAAACGTGCACTACGACCTGGTGGAATCGTGTGTTCCCAAGCTGATACTTTCTGGGGACATTTGAAAAATGCAGCGTCAATGCACAACCATTGCAAAGAAGTTTTTGCCAAGGCAGCGTACGCAACGTCCTATGTATCCACTTATCCAGCGGGTCAGATCGGTTTCGCACTCGGTAGTCTTGACGAGGTATAGATATAATAATAAGTCAATAATACAAAACAAATAATAATAATGAAAATATTAAATCACCGACGAGTTACGTATATATGTAGGTAGTAGGTACACGTATAGGTATATAGATTTATGATTAAAATATTCCTTTCGAAGATTAATAATTAGCATTAGGTCAATAAACGCAGGATTTTAAACTTTGCTACTACCTACTTTAATTTTATTACGTATACCTATTACGAACACTGTGGTTATCTTATCATCTATTATCGACCAACAAGAGTAATGTGTACTTTATATGTATAGTTATAGCCTATAGGTATTATAGTTTTGTGTTGATGAATTTTTAATCATCATATTATAATAAGAGATACGAACGCTATATAGAGATATTTCAGTATTAAATGATTGTAGTTAGGTATTCGGTATACTATTATACACATATACACGCACAATACATTGTGCATTTATTATACGATTATGCGTTTATTGACAAATGTCTAAAATCTAGTCTGGTTCTATTCATAAAATCACTAAATCTACACTGCTAACCTATATTAACATAATAATATGTGCGACGTGCGCTATATTATACCTAGTTTAATTTTAATGTATATATTATCCTAGATGCATATAAATATTGAATACCGAGTGATTCATCGAGCACATTTAACTCCATTTTTTCCTTAAATAATAATGAATTCATTCAAAATCTTACTTTGAAAATGTTTAAATATATAAGAAAAACACCATATTTTCAAGTTCTTTAGATTTCTGTAGTAGGTACTTAAGAAGTGTTCTGCGTTTATATTCTAACTTCTGTCTTCTGCTTTTAAAGTTAGAATCACTCTCCCTTTTTTTACTGTAAATTATTCATTTAACATTTTTTTAGTTGTCAAAATGTTTTTACGAAGAAAATTAATATATACAAAATTAATTACAAATTATTATAAATAAAATATTTACATAATCCTAATCTAGTATTTATTTTACTTGGATAATTTTTACAAATTATAAATGTTTAATTTATTGCCTAATCGGGTTAATCGTCTTATCAACGTTTATAATTTGTAAAAATTGTTATTTAATAAATACTAGGTAGATCAAATTGTATTAAAAATTTAAAATCACCATACAACTCCAATCCTCCAAACATCACGTGCCTATTTATAATTATTCTTAGTACCTACACGGCTTCACTAAAACGTTTTCAGAATAGTTATCTGCCAAATAATTTACGGTAGAAAATAAAAGGGGATTCTCATTTAAGTTATAAGTTAAACATCGCCGTAAGATACTCATCCTTATGTTGCACGAAAATTCTCAAAAATCTTAAAATATAGTCTTTTGTTGTATTTTAAAACTTCAAAAATAATTATACTTTGAATAAGTGCCTAATTTATAAAAGGGAGTTGAGATGTGTTGGTGAATCGTGTTTGTTTTAAAAAAGAACGATTCATAGGTAATGGTATAATATATATTTTTTCGTACGTACCTACTGTACCTACCTACACATTTACTGTTAACGTGGTACTACATAAAGCTAAAATAATTCAACTTTTCGCTATTAAATTTTTGATGGGTATTCATAATATGCATACCTATAAATGAGTACCCATAACCGTATTTATAGATATGCCATAGACCTTATACTTAACCTAACCTATAAGTGGTTAAGTATAAGGTCGATGAGATATGCATATTATAAATACGGTTATGGTTTAGGTATCATGTGCCTGCCACGACAACATAACTACATAAGAATTAAATATTAAAAGGATTCAGCGCCCTACTGACAGTTTATATAGTATGATCATCATTTGATTTTGATTTAATAATACATATTACATCTATTCTGACAATTAATATTCACCTAGACACCTCATCGAAGGCTTTTTGTATGTTAGCATCCGTAGAGAAAAACGAATAGTCGTTACTTTTATTCAATTATTTGTAATTTTATTCATATGGTATTATTTAATTTTGAAAAGATTTATTTTCATATTAATATCACTATAATAGTATAATATATGAGTAATTCGCTCAGTACGATCGACTATGCAGTTGAAATAATTGCAGTGTTGTTCTGTAGAGTGTAAGTTTAGTTAATGTTTTACTTTGTACACTAAATCTAATAATTCATAATACTACAACTGTACTGGTATTTAAACGTACTTACCTATATAATCGTATGTAGGTATTCTTATTATTGTTTTACAACTCTGCTGTCGATTATCACTTTGTTTTCGTAGGATAGATGCGTTTATAATATGTTTAATTTGTTTTGTTTTTTTGTTTTCTAGAAAACAGACTTTGTAAACCCTGTGTATCAGTTGACTAATCAACAGCGAAAAGATATGAAGCTACGTTACTACACCACCGACATTCACAAAGCGGCGTTTGCACTTCCCGCGTTTGTCGTCGATGCCCTCGACAACGCCGAAAACAATTCGTAGTAATACAATATAATATTGTGAGCGTTCCTATATTATATATAGTGTGTCACATGAGGCTCATATTAATTGTCACATCGTGTTACGATTGATATATTATTGTTACTTAATTATACAATTTAAATAAAATATCTATTTATTCGCACATCATTACAATTATTTTGGTCATTTTCTCTAGACTATAGGTACCTAACGTATATACTGGCGCTAAAAAAAATATATTATAGGTACCTTTATTTGTTGTAAGTACTTGTGACGAATGTTTATATACGAGAAGTACCTACTACCTATAGGTACGTAATATTTACTTAGTCAGTTAGCTTACGATGAGTCTAGCCAGTCTAGATAAACATTGTCATAATATAAGAGTGCAAACAGTCCAAAGTTTTTGCCGATTTTGGGTGGACTAAAGCTCCCTCACTCGGCCTACCCATATCTAAAAATTTGGCGAACATAAACAAAAACTCTCCTAAAATTTTGTAAATTTCCCTAAAAAAAATTGCTATTTTATCTGAGAATCGATTAGTTAAAAGTGTATGGAAAAAAATATTAACTTAACTCGCAGTTCAAAAAAGTTGATCTACTTTTTACTATTTACAGTGTATATTATACATATTTTAATTTAGTTAATAATTTAACAAATATTATTTTTTTTATATCAAATAGCAATTTAAAGTAATTTAACATTACTTCTATCTAATATAATCTAATTGTTTACTTGTGTTACTTGTTTTATATTCAACAACATCACTGCTATAGGTATAACACTGTTTTTGAACAAATAACTCAGTTTTTCTTATAATACTAATAAATAATAATAATAACTATAGTAATAAAGATTACTATAGGTGTGACTTTTTTTTCCATTTTTATACTATTTTTTTTTTTAAATCATTTGTGTTTTTTTGTTTCATATAATATTTTAATATACTAATATTTATTTAATATTTATTAATTATCAATATTCAGTAACAGTGGCGTATTTAGGATTTTGTCCAGGATGGATATACTTTGGAAAAGATAATTTCCTCGACGGTGGGGTGGGGTTCACTTACCAACATTATTAAACTTACTAGTAAAAAAAATACCTGGGGGGATCTATACACCACTGTTTAGTAAGTATGTCAGAAATGCAATACCAGTGAATGTGGTCATTGATTGTATATAAAGTGTATTAATATTTTATAATTAATATCAATTAAGAATACAAATATTTTTGGAGGATAATTAGAAGCGCCTCCATGTGGTGTCCTCTTGGTTATGTTAAATGGTTCTAATTTTTTTTGTGAAATGTTTTGAGGAGAATTAACGTGGGTGTAATACAGAAGCAAAATGTTTCCCTTAAACATGTATGAAAATATATTTTATTAAAATAATATTAAAGTTTTAATTATTATTTCATATATTTTACATAATAGAATTTAATTTTAGTATGATTGAACAATTCTTATTTCATGTAAAAATGTATAGCTTAAAAACAATTTGAATTATGCAATAGTAAAATAAATCTGTAATTAATCTATAATATATATTTACAGATTTATATTTTATTGATTTTATACATAAAAACTAGTCTTAAGTTTATATTGTTCAAAACATTATTCAGAACTAAAACCAAATACTTTAAGATTTCCAGTATCTCTTTTCCTATCAAATTGTTCTTTATCATCACATGCAAATGCCAATAAATACTGTTTTGGATGCCATGCCACAGTAAATGTTGCTGCTTCAATTGGTATATCAGTTATCTTAATTCAAAAATATTATTTTAAAAAATAACAAAATTATAAAAATGATAACAGATTTAAATAATAAATATTTAAAATTAAATTTTACCTTTTCTCCTGTAGTAACATCTGCAATGTCCACATACAAATCTTCACTACCCGATGCCAACATTTTACCATCATATGAAAAACTTAAAGCTCGAACTGGCCAATCCAATCTAAATTTATGGAAGAAAAAAATATTGATTTCAAGAATATAGCACTAGTTAAATGTAATTATTTTAAATAAATGAAAATTACTGAAACTGATTTTTAAACTACAAATTAATAAAATTATAATTTAATAGAGGAATCATAATAATATTATCATTTTAAATAAAAGAAGATTAAAATCCTAACAGGCAATCATATATATATCAAAAAATATTAAAGTTACCTAGTGTAAGTCTGTACACAAGCCAAATTCTCAAGATCCCACAGTGACACAGAAGCATCTGCCGAGCCTACAGCAAAATAATGGCCATTTGGAGCAAATTCTATGCAAATACACGTACCAGGATGAGCTTTGACTATATGTCGTTGAACTAAATCTGGAAAACTGCAATCAGATTGAAAAACTAATCATTTAGAGATCATATGCCAAATTGA
This sequence comes from Aphis craccivora, assembly GCA_009835225.1. Classification (NCBI taxonomy): domain Eukaryota; kingdom Metazoa; phylum Arthropoda; class Insecta; order Hemiptera; family Aphididae; genus Aphis; species Aphis craccivora. The sequence continues at coordinate 19,174 of VUJU01002173.1, read as the reverse complement.
GTAGTAATATTTGTTTACCTTAACACATGGACACATCCTAAACCATTTGTCAAGAAAAACAAATCACTTTCATTGTTCCATGACATTTCGTTCACTTCAAAATTGAACTGTTGCTCACTTATTGGTTTAAGGGTGCGCATATCAATGAAAGTAATCAAATCCTCTTTGTTTCCAACAGCAATTGTATGTCCATCAGGAGACCATGTGATATTGATATTCTCTCCTTTAAACAAAAGCAAATATGTTATTGGAATGGAAATGTATTAACATTTTATTAGCTATGTACCTTTGGTCAAAATAGTATTTGAACACTTTTGGTGTCTTACGTCCCATACTTTGACTGTTTTGTCGCCACTAGCTGTACTTAGTAAATCTGGGTTAAATTTGTGCCAACATAATTGATCCACACTACCACTATGTCCTTTATATGTGTATTCCTTATTCTAAACATAAATCAAAAGTTATAAATAAATAAATTTTCATTTATTTTTAAAAGGCATCAAAGCAAAATGTTATTGAACATACTATTCTTGTGTTATGTTAATTGACAATTTTAATGAATTAACATTTATCAACATAGTTTTTAGAATAAATCCTAAAGAGGTATGAAGTAGGTACCTGCATGGCTGTATATACTTTTGTATTAAAATAAGATAAATAAATATTACATAACAATGTTTTTAAAAAAATAATTTAAATATATTAAAAGGTTCACTTTGAATATTTTTTTTCTAATCAATTAATAATAGGAAAACCACTGTTTTTTTTTATCATACATAATTTGACATAACAAAAATAATTATAAAAAATTAAATTATTATTTAAATTGTATAAATAAAAAAAATATAATATTTATTTATGACTGCAATTTTACTATGAATTCTTTAAATAAAAATAAATTTTAACATTAACCAACTAGGTACTGTTGTTACCTATAATAGGATCAATTCTATAACATTAACACTGAGATAAATAAAGGGAAATAATACAATGGTTTAAGTTAAAAATAAATAATATGATCATCAAAATTATATAGTTATCCCAGTTTAAGTAGAACACAAAACATTGACCACATGCTACACATTGATTTATAGTTATACTACATAAAACAGTAGTTAATCCTATGAAATAGCCGACTTTTATTTTAAATTAATTTTATTAGATGTAATTATACTTGAAAAATTTAAACTTGTTTTATATATTATAAAAAAAGAAATAATAATTAAAAAATTATCATACAATATTATTTTGTGTCCAATATATAAATTTTGCTTTGACACCAATTACTATATAAGTATTATAATAAATATTTAAATCACACGTACCTAGTTTATCACAAATTTCCCTATAACTACTCTAATGATACATTCAAATATAATTGGTAATTAATGATCATTATGAAAAGAAAAAGATTAATTAACAAAAACATAAAACTTTAACAATAATAAAAAAAGGTTACATGAACAATGATAACGATTATTCAATAAAAATTTTTTGTATTCAAATACATAGGTACTATCATTGATTATAAATAGTATGTATAATGTTTTATATTAAAAAGTATTGTTTATAACAATAAATATATTGCAAAATTGAAAATAATAAAAACCTCTTAAGGAAATTTTCAGTAAAAATGATAAGTATTTTAACATTTATAACAATTTATTTATGAAAACAATTTAACCGTATTAATTTTTGTTGTTTTAAAATTTAATTTTCTTTGCTTAAAAATTATTATTTAATTTGTCATCTAATATTTAAGATAGAAAAATTGTAGAAAAGCAATCTCATAATAATAGCATTTATTTAATAAATTACTTATGGACAATGAAATTAAAATATAGATATTATATTATACCACTATAAATTACACACCACATATTATATTTTATACTCAAAACCAAAAACTTATAAGCTGAAGAAATGAAAATAAAATATATAAAATGTGCTTTTTACAAGAACTGTATTAATCACAACAACAAATAAATGTCATTATAATTTACAGATACAACATTTTGCTTTGACAACCTTTATTAATTAAAATATATTAATTAAAAATTGTCTAATAGGTAAAAATCAATCCAATACTCAATCAGTAAACATTTTTGTTCAACAAATACAACTTTTATTTTACTATAATAATAGGTACACTACAAATGAATAGTTAATTTGTTTTTGTTATATAGATAACAAATAATAACAAAAAAACATACCATTATTTATAAAAATTTACTATCAGTCTATTAAAAGAACAGTAAGCCAAAGCCCCACTGATTTTTATTTGACACAATAGAATCATTATTGGAATAATAAACTGGTAAACAATAATTAATTTCTAATCTCATTAAATTGTTGATGTTTAATGCCAAACCAGCTCCGCATGATAGTCGTACGTTGTTGACCAATCCTCGTATGTCTTTGGTTAGATTTCCTAGACGATTTCCAACATTTCCGGAATTCATAAATAAATGGATCCTTATTAGATCGGACAGTTTATTTTTTTTAGATAAAAATGGAAGTGGAGCATGTACATGAGTATTGTATCTCCAAAACATTGAAGAACCCATTATACTCCCATCTTCTTTTTTACCCACACCACATTCTTCAAATCCTCTAAATGTCAATGGTCCTCCAAGATAAAAATTATCTAAAATGCTGGATGTTCCAAATTTGTCTAATATTCCAAAAGAGAAAGATCCAGTAACAGCAAAACCTAGGAGTGTGGTAAATGTGTGTTGAAGGGTAAGTTCGTTTTTTACAAACTCATGGCTACCACCAAGTCCGGCAAATTCTGAACAACACTGTATTAAGGTTCCATAACTGGGAAACACACCACTATCACGAGTATCATAAGAAGCTGTCATTTTAACAGATGACTTCATGGTAAGTCCAAGCTGTTCTCGTATACCAAATGGTGCGTTTTGTGAATTTTTTAAATCTCTAGCCACTCCTTCCCACAATAAGTTTAATTTAAAATATTCATGGCTTAAATTCAATCCAGTATTTAACCCATACTCATCAAATGAATAGCCAAATTTACTTCTATCATAATGGTTCTTGAAAACTGTTGTATATAAATATGGACTAAATAAGGCAATTAATGGTTTTGTAAAACTAACGCTACCAGTAGAGAATTTTTTGTTGGATGAATATATATCAGACACTAAATTTAATTTTTCACCACGACAGAATAAGTTTGAAAATGATATTCCAGTAGACAGTTTAGGATCAGGGTTATTGTCAAAATGAGCGTCGGATAAAATTTTGACATGTCCTTGAACCCAATTACACTCTTCCACTTTAATGGTAACATAATATCTATCCTGTCCGTTGACACTATCAACATCTAGTTTGGCAGATACATCATTGAAACATTCTAACTGCATCAGGTTTCTTTTAACTATCGCTGTCTTGGCTATTACATCACTGATGGTTTTGGAATCAAATAGACATTTTGTAGCTTTTTTAACGATATCGTCTTTAGTTCTTTTTAGACCAACAATATCCACACGATTTATCCTGATTGGTTTTGTCTCAATCAAGTTTGTAGTATCCAGGACCATGATTTGTTTTTCAAAGCTCACAGATAAAATAGGAAGCAAAAAAGTAAATAATAACTGTAATTTGATTTAATTTCTCACCAAACGGTCTTTATCCAATGTGAATGTAGCAACAGATTTATCAAATGAACAAGATGCTAAACGTTTTCCGTCACAACTCCAACCAACTGAATGTACTTTTGAAGAATGAGCTTGGAATTCCTTGACCGACTTGTGTGTTTTAAAGTAATCTTTTAGTTCATTCACATTAACATCAAAATGTTTCCAATAACTCATTATAACTGTAATACATTCATCCTATGGTAAAAATAAATTAATAATATGTGTAGGTAATAAATTAACAGATAATATTAATATATATTTTAAATGTTGCTTACAATTTTGGTAAAGTACTAAGGTTGAAGGAAATTATTAACAATAGAAAAACAAATTACAATACATTAATATTATTAAAACAACAATCGAGCATTGATTATAAATATGGTAGCCGACAAAGACCGAAAGCTAACCAGTTGTAACACTTGTAACTTGTAAGTACTAAGTAGCCAGTCCGCAGTCGTGCTTTAGTAACCACAGTAAAAAAACTAAAAAGCGGTTTATATCAGTATTCTAAAAACACCGATGTTATTATCAATTTCATGGATATCATTATTATTAAACATGGAGTAAACGACACACCCCAATCGTTAATCACCCCGCCAAAAATGTATATTACAAAAATTTTATTATAATGTACTAAGTAATAACTAATTACACGATTTAAAAAAAAATTACCTTAAGCCATGAGTACAGAGTAATCAATAAATATTAAAGAATGCTAATACCCTCAAAGCAGTCAAAGCACCTTCCGAATTACATCTATGATTATTGGTTAATGATTCATAAAGTAAATATACAAACAAGATTACACAATAATATTATATTATATAGGTATACATGGAGAGCCTAGATAATAATTATTATTTATAATTATTATCTAGGCTCTCTAGGTATACATTGCTGTGACTTCAAGTTTCATAATAATTATTGAGCATTATTAAATTCTAATATTTTACATTAACTCATTTAAAAATTAAAATATTATAAAAAATCAATGAAAGAATACACATACTTACCTTTATATTTAATAATTGGTTAATTCACTATGTGTGAATTTAGCTCTCGGACGTTTAACAGTTTAGCTTCAATCAATTCTGATAAAGGTAAGTAACCGTATTCCTGCATACTTTAATGCCTATTCATATCTTACAAGGGGTTTTAATACAGTTATTTATTTTTCAGATATAATTTAAGATGGATTAAATATTAATTAAGTTATATTAATTCAATTAAAACAAATAGAATCTATTAAGCATGTTTTTGTAACAACCTAATTTAAAAAATAGATATAAACATCAGAAAATATAAAATAATAAAACATTTTCAAGTATTTTACTATTCTGAACACCAATATTGGATTTCATAAACAGTTATTTATTGTTACTATTTTGAGTAAAAATATCTAATTTGAGTAAATATATAAGATTATAGCATTGTATTCATGAAACTAAAAAAATCAACTGCAAGAGACATACACCTTACCTATAATGTTAATTTAAGCATCAATGGTGTGCAATATCAACGAGATGATTATAATATTGAAAAAATTGTACCAAAATAAAAAAACAAAACTTGGAACTGCTGAATTTATTTAATGCTCTATTAAGAGTTTAAATACCTATCTAAAGCCATGCTATGTAGCTACCGGCTATATTTTGATATGTTACTATGTTAGCGACATCATCACAGTAACAACAATAGAAGTACATTAATGTTTTAAATGATTTACTACTATATTATAATTTTATAATGTATATACTATATATACATATTTTTTTTCTATTTTCAATTTCTTTTATAAAGTGTCTTTAATACATAAGAAGTACTCATATGTCTTCTTGTTGTTAATACAGTTAATACATACAGTTATCATTGCAATTTTAATACTAGGCTAAATATCATTGAAAAGGATTTTATGAAAAGTCACTATAATAGGTACCTACCTACTCAGTACTCTAGACATTTAATGACATTTTCATTTTACTTATGAAGGTGTATAAATACTAACTTGAGTGTTTTATTTAATTATATTCACCTTTTATATGTCTTAATTATTTGGACATTAAATTTATAAGTATAAACTAAACCCCCAAAGCTTTATAAATTATTATATTTAATTAAGAATAAGAAACATATTATACTCTTTTTAATATGGTGCAAAAATGCTGTGTTACAAATATAGGATTGAAAAATGTCAAAGGATTTGAACATGTTCAAGTAAAATATAATATTTATGTTTATAATGTTTGACAAATAATTTATGAATTTTATTGTTTTTAAATAATTATTTTATTTTGAATAACAATAATAAAAAACATTTTACAAACTAAATAATAACTAAAATGTGTTTAAGAGGCATTAATACCAAACATAGGTATTTTTGAACAATTAACAATCAAAAACCAAAAACATACAAAATTCATATACATTTTTTTTCCAATAAAAAATATTAAAAACAAAATCATACAATTTCAAATGTGTAAAATATATTTAGAATTCCTTTTGATGATATGAAAAGAATAGAACAATGGATGCTATAGGTTTATTTAATTTTGAGCCAGGAAAAAATTCCTTAGTATGTTAGCACTACTTTTTAAACAGTGACTTCAATCAAAAGAGCGTTGATGTTAATCTTAAAAAGCTAAATATAAACATATAAACGCTGTGCCTAGTTTGCTTATGCTGGTAGGAAAATTTATTAAAATAAGTGAAAAAAATAATGCAAAAACTGTTTTTTAATTTGAGTTAGAGTTGATCCCGGGGCATCGCTTACATGAACAGGGGCTATGACCAGTGTGCCACAATTATCTTAATAAATGATGTACCCAACTACTTATTTAAGAGAATTGTAAATTAGATTTTGTCCACAGATGCGCTTTGTGTATTAACCGTGATAACCAGCTCTGAAAAAGAGCTCGCGTTGCTCCCGCGATTCTCTTGTCTTTTTATATAGATATATTAGATAATATTATATTATAGGTACCTACTTCAATGTTGAAAAAAATTTAACCCATTAAGTATAAATAAATAATAATAATGCATAAATGTATATAGTCGGAAGAATGAAAAGTGGCCACTGGCAAATATTATAGCAATGGTTTTTTCTTGATGAACAGGCATTCTCAAACTGAGTTAAGAGGATGTCAGCGCACTATTTGTTTTCTCTCTCTGGCCCACGCGCAGTATAGACTAAACGCATTTACGCAGAATCATTTTTTCTATGTTTTTAAGTAATCCTAGAGTAAAATCACCCATTACAAAAAAGATAGATAATAATATTTTTGAGGGAATGATATATCTATTTTATATTTTATTGTTATTTGACTTTAAAAATAAACAAAATAATGTTGTAAATTTAAACGATGTGTAAATTGTTTTGAGTCCATATTTTGATAAATCGATATGTCATTCCCTCAAAAATATTATTTTCTATCTTTTTTGTAATGGGTGTTTTTGCTCTAAGATTACTTAAAATCATAGAAAAAATGATTTTGCGTAAAAGCATTTTGTCTATGTTGCGCGTGGGCCAGAGAGAGAAAACAAATAGTGGGCTGACATCATCTTAAATACATTTCACTTTATAATTCAAAATACGTGCGCTGTTTTTTTCATTATTTTGGGAAGCCATTACAGAAATCGCTCGCCGGGAGCGTTCGCATTAGTGGCCAATTTTTCGTTTTCCTGACTTTCTTTAAAAACTCATACATTTTTCATGTATTTTTTTGGAATGGAAAATTTAAAATGAGTAATGACAGTATTTAATAATATTAATAATTATATTTGAAAAAAAGAACATATTCAAATACATGCACACAAATAATTTGTAAGAACATAAAAGTCATTACCTATAGTCATTTACAAATTTTCAATATAACATTTTGAATTTTATTCCTTAAATCATAGTATATTTTCAATTTTATATAGCTTTGGCGTACAACAGTGTTTATTTATCGGCCTTCGTAGGACATAATATAGCGCTCCCGGTGGCGATGACTGTCTGTAAAAGAATGTTCAATGTTCCAAACAAGTGACGACACCCCATCAATTCATCTTGGGTTGGTGGCAAACCAGTACAGTGTTATAAATCGCAAGCCACCACTTACCCCTCCACTGTCTGAATAGTACACAGTCAACTGCTGTGGTAGTTGCAGCCCACCACTGGCCTTGGTCGCTCGTGTCGTGTCCTTATCGTACGTTTCTCCTCGATACGGTTACCGTCAATTCATAGTTCGCTGCTCAGTCATCATTAGTCACCTCTACGAGCTAGACGGTAGTTGTACAGTACTCTCTGTAACCTCTATAATGGATCCTATTATGAATTCGCAACCTATAAAAGTCATCGATGCGAAGGGATTTAATTCGTTTAAATATCCAAGAATTGTACATAACGGGTACCTGTATTATTTCGGCAAAAAATGCACCAATCACCTCCAATGGAAATGTTACCGTGTTGTTTCTTTGAAATGCCCGGCTGTGCTCAGAACGACCACGGATATGTCAGAAATAATGTACATTTCCGTCGATCACGAACACGTTCATGCAAACGACTTGGTCAAAATCAAAGCATTAAAAAATAAAATAAATGAACACAAACAATCGTCCTTATCCAGGTAAGATATTATTATAAATGAAATGTTATAATTTACTGCACACGACATAGCTGTATATTTAATTTAATTATTGTACCGCCATAGTGGTGCATTAATGGTTCTATTATAATATACAGGGTGTAACAGATAAAACTGACTAAAAAAATAAAAAAATTAAAAAAAATTATGCTCATTAAAAGTACAACAAAAATTGTGAAAATTATATAATTAAGAAATATACTCATTTCAGGAAATTCCTAAAAATAATATTTTGAAAGAAGTTATAACGCTCCAAATTAATTTATGCAAAACAATATTGATATTTTAAAAAATTCTAAAAAATAAACTAATTGTTTTAGATATATAATTTTACCATTAAAATTTTTCTTTTAATTAAATTTACAAATTGGCTATTTTGAATTTTTCCAATAAAAATTTAATCAAGTTTAAATTTTTTTATTTTTACAATTAAAAAATAAAATTTTTTTTATATTGTACCTGTAGAGCAAGTGTCTCTTAATAATAAACAAAAAAAATATTAATAAGAACAAAAGTTATTCTAAAAGTCAATTCTATCTGTTACACCCTGTATAATATACCTTTTTTTTCTTGTAAATCACCACATGGGGTCCGAACTGTTTTCACATTGCTTAACCCCCATGCAGTATCGTTTATTGAATAAAAATAATACACACAATATATAAAAAAACTATGCTAAGTTCTCCTGGGACAAGGAACTATCTTCCTCAGCGTAAGCTGGTATGTATGCATAGGTCCCGGACCCAAGAGAACGGAAGTATAATATACTTAAATAAAAATAATGCAACGACGTACGCAGCGCGAACCGCCGATAACAAACCCCCCAAACCGGTTTTGATCTGCCACGTTCTAGCGCGAGTGGATGTCGGAGCTAGAAAGGGACACACTGACGCTAGAAACGAGAGCACTTCATAATGGCCTTAATTACAACTTTTTTAATGTAAAACATGCCAATTTTGTTACAATAATATGGCTTACAGAATGGTTTTAGCGAAATTACCTTAATTAAAAGTTGTAGAGGAGAGTTATATTGGGTGACATAAGTTTCTTATAAGTTATTCTTATAGCGATTAAAAAATTGATCGAAAACTCAAAAATTTGCAATGTATCTTTCAGTTGAAAATATATAAAATGTTAGTAATATTTTTACAGCTACAGCTTGGACATTTAATGAAAAGTTCTTCTTTATAGTAGTTTATACTGAAACCAAAAAATCTATAAAATATATAAGCACAATATTTTTTATATTTAAATGAGATTATATATCATATATTTTTTGATTTTTCTGTACATGATAAAATTTTTAAAATATATCGATTTATTTCTAGGTAATGTATAATAATAAAACGTATTTACACTGTTTTACGGTTAAGTGGTATTGATTTAAAAGATAATAACAATAGTGTAAATAATAAATGTATAAAATGGTATCAATTATTATTAAGTATTAATAAATTATAATATATATACAAGTTGCGTTCGCGCAGTCATAGTGAACAGTCGTGTCTCCGCGAATTTCGCTGATAAAGTTTTTCCATCTATTGACAAACCAGAAAAATAAAATATAATAATATAATAATATAACCAGTGTGTTCGTCATGTCGCAATACTCGGGCGGCACAAATCGTACCGGCCAACATCAATCAGTTAGCAAAATCAAAGCAAATAACAGGGATTCCGGTCTTGGTCCCGGCTTTCAATTAGTCGGGAAAAATGGTAAACCACTTAAAAATTAGCTTAGCCCAGTCTCACCAAGCTTACAACAAATCTCCAATTATCCTCCTACTCTTAACATAACCAGCACGGCATTCAATTACGAAAATAATCCTCTCCTAACGGAAAACTTATCTAGAACTATGGTCATTGACGAGAGCAATAACGTTAATGATCACTCTAATGAACATGCTATCGAAAGTACGTCACCTTACGATAATGTTATTTTAAATGCTGTTTCGTTATCTAATAACGACACGAATTCCTTATTACATAATAAAAATTCTATTTCACAGCAACAATCTTCTCCGCCGGACTATATCTGGCCTATAATGGTTGTTGCTGAAAACATTGATACTAATCAAAATGTAGGAAACTGGCGCCCACTCAGAGCTGCCAAATTGTTTACCAATAAGTTTAACGGTATCTTTAATATAAAATCAGTCGGATCGAAAAAAATTAAAATTACTTTTGACACTATTATCAACGGCGATCTATGTCTAAGTTCTAATCAACTGAACATAAATGGTTTCTCTGTTACTATACCTTATTTTCTCGTACGGCATTATAAAACTTGGAAATTTTATCTCAGTAGAGGAATTCCGGGAAAGCCTACAGTCTCCAGTTCCTATTGCCGCTTTCAAACGAATTTCTATTAAAAAAGACGATACAATTATTCAGACCAGAATAGTTTAACTTAAATTTGATGCTCCTAAGATACCTAGTGTCATATCTTTATTTAATATGCTATATGACGTCAAACCGAGCATACGTTTACCCGTCCAATGTAATCGGTGTCTACGTTTCGGGCATACTCAAAAATATTGTAGTGATCTCAGCTGATGCAGCCACTGCGGCGTATCCAAACATTCTATGGAATCATGTTCAGTAATTAATGCCACCGATCCTGTTTGCCTTTTCAGCAAATTTCCTCATCTTGCCACGGACCACCACTGCTGAGAATGGTTAACACAAAGGGAAATTAAAAAAATCATGATCACAGAGAATACCTCCTATAAAGACGCCTTAGATTTTAAAAAGAATAATCGTTACACTTCTACTTTTAAATTTTCAGATGAAGTGCAAAACCAGCCTCCAATTACCGAGATTTTGAAAACTAATACCCCCCTCCATGACGAAAACTTACCTGTTTTAAGCCAAAATCACCATTTTTTTAACTCCGAAAAACCTAAACGGGAAACTCATCACTTACCAAATAATAACCAAATATTCACTCACACTGAGCCATTTTTTTCTTCCCCCAACGGTAGTTATCTAAACCAAGCCTCTAATCAACAGCCCTCAACGGGTATAAATTCCAACGATATATCTTGGATTCACATCTTATGTGATTACCCGAAACTCTAATTAATTCTCCTTCGCTAAGTTCAATATTGGTCACTCCTAACTTTAAACATACAGCCTAAATATGCGATCCAAACCTACCAAAAACACTACATCGATACCCCTTAAATCATATATAAATAATATTAATATTCTACAGTGGAATGTCCAAAGTCTACAAGCTCGTTTTACTTCCCATCAATTCCTTCTTGCTGATCAAAAATGTTCCATTTCCATTGCCATTGCCTCTCGGAAACATGGCTCACCCCCTTACGTTCTATTAATATCCCACACTTAAGAATTTTTAGATCCGACAGACCGGATTGGTACGGTGGCTCCGCAGTCGTCGTGCATAACTCTCTCAAAACCAAACTAATCCCTATCCATCCTGTAATCAAAACCAACCTAATCAACCCCAAAATTGAAGTTTTAGGTGACGAAATCTTATCCTCTGATTCCCAACCAACTCTCGGTTTATGGTCCTGCTACATCCCTAGCAGCTCTAATATTCCGACACAATTATTTCAAAATATTTGTAGCTCAAAGAACTCATTACTTTGCGAAGATTTTAATTCCTTTCATCCCGCCTGTGGGTCCAATTCGATGTGCCGTTGCGGAAATCTTTTGTACAATACCTTTAATTCGTTTGGCCTTTGTCTACTTAATACACACGTCAGACGACATAACTCAGCTGACTCCGCCTTAGATTTATCTATTTGCTCTTCGGACATCTTCTGGAACCTATCAAGGTGCACCCTGAGCGAGCTCCATGGTAGTGATCACATCCCAATCATAATTGCAACTAACAGCAGCCTAACCGCGAAAGATCTATCTTCTAACCAAAACCCCAGCACTGACCCTTTTTGCCCCAACTATTACGATTTTAATAAGGCAAACGGGCCTTCTTTTACTCTCCACATTCAGAATGCCATCTTGTCGTCCCTTGAAGTGCTTACTCCCACTATTTCCTATTCGCTACTTACTAACATATAACGCCGCTATTTCCACCATTCCAATTAAAAAAAAAACCAACCTCAAATCTCATCGACCCTCTCTCCTATGGTGGAACGCAGCCTGCTCTGAGGGCATTTAAAATAGATCTTCCCATTTCAAAGCTTTCCGGCGGTCAGGCTGTCTAACTGACCTACTTAAATATCGAAATGTTTGCGCCCAAACGACACGCCTTCTAAATTCAGAAAAAAGGAAAAAGTGGAAAAGTTTCTAATCCAATCTAAACCCTTCTATTTCCATCCAACACCTTTGGTCCACTGCCAGACGATGGTTTAAAAACTGTCTAAATCCTACCAAACCCCCAGAAAATGAAATTCTTTTTTCTTTTCTTAGTATGTATATATAAGTTGTAATTTTTAATGATGTATAATAGTTGAGCTAAAATGGTTTTATACCATCAGCTAATAAAAAAAAAATAATAATAATAATATAATAAATACAATGTTTTTGAAAAAATAAATCAACATAGGTAGTATCGTTTGAGTGTTTGAATAATAATATAATGTGGCATTGAATTCAAGTTTAACAAATTGTTACATACAGTGACTTTCTATAAACTTAAAAAAAAATTAAAATAAACACATTATAATCAATAAATTTGTTATTCTGTCTAGAATCAAATCAAAAATATTTAGGTACGTTATAAATAGTAGATATTTGTAGAAACAAACATTTGTTTTTTTTTTCGTAAAAAAATTTGGAAATTAATAGATTATTAAACGTACAATAATATTGTATTCATTGTTTTTATTTTTATTATTTTTTTTTTTTAGGAAAAATGCATGTATTATATCAAATGATTTGGACGACGTTTTTGAGGAAATTAACATACCTGAGAATCCTGATTATAAAAATAGAAATACAGAAAAATATGGAAAATTAACGGAAAATACTAATTCAAAAGATACTATTTTCAATTTTGAAAATAATCTAATCAATAAATTAGAACAAAAAAATAACAAAAATCAAGTAAGTAATTTAAATGTACATTTAATTGTTTATTTTTCTTTAATTTTTTATATTTCATAACTAAATAATAACACCATAGGACTCCTTATATGTTTGTAAGGAAGTTGTAAATTTTATAATTATATTGTTACACATAATTTATGAAATTTCATGCACCTACCTTTGATATAGATTGACACTATTGAGTGATTAAGTAGATTAGTTTTAGTTTGTATTGTATAATACTTGAAACCTACAAGTAAAAAATTACATAGTATGTTGTAAATAATTATTCATTGTTTTAAATTCTGGATTTACTTAAGTACTGTATTCAATATGAGTATTACAAAGTACTAATATTATATAATTGTTATTTTAAAATAAAAATATAACAATTGGCTTTATTTCTTTAAATTTATAATAATATAATATAATTAATACTTACACAAATATAACAAATCCATAAACAGATATGAATGTCCCCTGGCGGAACAACTAAAAATCAGATTGATCATGTCATGATCGATTCCAGAAGAAAACACTACATAACAGATGTTAAAAGCTGTAGAGGCGTCTGCAGGATATCAGACCACTTTCTAATACGCATTCCAGTACACCTCAGATTGTCGTTTAAGTGGAGAGAAAAGAAAAGAGTTACCCAGAAGTTCAACGTTGAGAAATTAAAACAAAAAAAAAAACCTTCAGAACTACATAGAAACAATAGATAGAAATTTAAAAAACGACAACAACAATAAGCTTGATCAACTGTGGGAGAAACTAGAAAAAACAATCAAGCAAGCAGCAAAAGGTGTACTAGGTTTTGAAGACAGAAGAAAACCTAAAAAGTGGGTTATCGCCAGATGTATAAGAGCTCTTGAAGAACGAGATGCTGCCAGAATGGAATTAATAAAAACCGTCATCGAGTCAAACCGAAGAGCCTTATCAATCAAACAACGAAAAATTAAGAAGATAATAAAAATCGAAAAAAGGCAGTGGGAAAAGAGGAACATCAATGACATAGAGATTCATTTTAAAAGAAACATCAAAGTCTCATATGAAAAGCGAATAACATACAAAACGGGTACAGACCAAGAACGACCATTCTAAAAGAATCAGACGGCACTTTGATTACAGATGAAAGTGAAATAGCTGAAAAATTCAGAGAAATGTTTGAGACGATACTACTTAAAACAAGACAAAAAAAATCTGTAGATCAATATACGACGACAATAGAACAAATGATACATGAACCAACAACGGAATAAATAGAAACGGCAATTGAAATGCTAAACAATTGTAACGGACCCGGAGAGGACGATATAACAGCGGAGTTACTAAGAAATAGTGGGAAAGCTGTGATGAAAAAATTATTAAAAAATCATGGAGGGAATTCCTGAATCCTGGAATCTGTCGATTCTATGCCCTATCAAAAAAAAGGGGATATTACGAATTGAAACAATTATAGAGGCATCTCGTTACTAGATACATCATACAAAGTTCTATCAAGTGTCCTCCTTAATAAACTCAAACCATATTAAGACAAAATAGTCGGGGAGTATCAGGGAGGTTTCAGAATGGGAAAGTCAACGGTGAATAAAATACATATTGTCAATCAAGTAATTGAAAAATACTCCGAATATAACCAGGAACTATTCATGCAATTTGTAGATTATAAACAGGCATACGACTCGATTAACCGGGAAAGTCTATGGACTATGAAATGCCATGGCGGATAAGCTTGGGATACCAGCAAAGATCACAAGTATGATAAGAGCATGTGTTCAAAACTCTAAATGCATGGTCAAATTTAACGGCTAACTGTCAAATTAATTCATGATCAACACAGGACTGAAACAGGGAGTTGACTCTCACACATGCTCTTCAAAATTGCGTTGGAGGAAGTTTTAGAATTAATGCATTAAATATCGGTATAGGAGTCAAACTAAAAGAATCTAAGACTATAAAACTAATAGCATACACCGATAACATAGTATTACTGTCCGAATCTGAGAGTGACTTCAGGAAATGACGGAAGCTCTCATAGATAAAAGTAAACAAATAGGCTTAACTATAAATGAAGAATAAACAAAGTACATGATACTGTAACGGAAGAATAATAGACATAGTAATTTGATAGTAAGAGAGATGAAGTTCAAGTTGGTCAAAATTTTCAAATAATTAGGAGTGGAATTGAGTGTGTCGGGAAATAACCATAAGGGAAAACAAAACAGAATAAAATCAGCTAACAAGTGCTTTTTCGGATGGATTAAAGACAATACTGAAATCTAAACTAGTTTCATCAGATCTAACATCTAAACGGTAACTTTAAACTAAGTAATGATACTCCTGATAGCATTATGTGTGTGTGAAACTTGAGCCGCAACCAAAACAGATGACCAAAACCTAGCAATGTTTGAGAGAAAGATGTTACGACAAATTTTTGGCCTCAGAAGAAACCAAAAAACGGGAGAATATAAGCGAAGAAAGAATGAAGAGGTAATAAGTTTATTAGAGTACTCGGACATAATAGCTACTATGAAAAGCAAAAGAATAAGCTGAGCAGGGCATGTATGGTGAGGTTGAGAAAAAATAATCGGCCAAGTCACTGCTGGAAGCCGAAGAGCAAAAGACCACTCGGCCGCCCAAGACAAAGATCATTGAACAGGGTACATAAAGACATGGATATGTTGGGAATCCTGAACGACGAAGAGCTAGCCATAAATAAAAACAAATGGAGGGAAGTGGTGGTTGTGGCGAAGGACCTGAATGGTCTATATTAAGTCAGGGAAAAGAAAAAAAAATTAATACATAATATCAATATATATCACTATTTACTATTGACTAATTTATTCATTTTACTAAAAAGTGTTTATTTCTTCAAGTAATATATAAAACTGTTAAATACACACATTTCATGATGATTAGTCAACTGTGTCTGATTTTTACATGTATACAAAACATGAAATAATGAACTGCAATTTTATAGAACATATGTACGTATAAAATTAATTAATCTAGAGCAATTATTTGAAAAAATAAATATTTTCAACCAAAAATCAGTGCAATATTGTTAAATTGTCTATCCTATTATTGAATATCAAAGAACGGTTAAACTTAAAATATTTAATATTAATGAAGTAAAAGCTCATTTATGACTTGTTTAATAAGTTAAATAAATCTCGACATACATTTTATCTACAATAATTATATATAGTTTATTAAATAAAATTTGAATTTAACAAGTTAAATAAAATTATGTCATGGTAAAAACAATAATTGAACATACCTACTTAATTAAATGAGATATGCCTTTTACAACATTTTCAATGTTAAATTTATTATTATTAAAATTGAATAATTCACAATTATTTTTACAAAATATATTTAGGTATTTAAAATTATCAATTTAAAAAAAAAAAAAAAAAACAATTATATTGTTAAAATCAATGCATAGTTATTTTTCTATATTTATGTGTTATTGATCTTGACCTTAATTTTATTTTAAAGCTTTTTTTTTCTAGATTGAAATAAACTTAGAAGATGGCGTAAAGAAAAATTATACAAGTTATTCTTTTAATGAAGAGCTCAAAAACGTAAATCAAATTTGTCGGGCAACATTACCAAATGAACATAATATGATTATCAATAATAATAAAAACATAAATAAATTTTCTTTGAGAAATATTATAAACAAAAGAAATTATATTTTGTCTAAAAATACTTTGATTAGTAGTAAAAAAAAAAAAAAAAATATGCCAATTGCTAACAAACGCACATTCAAAAGATCTTTGACTACAAATACAAACAAGAGAAAAAATGTTAAGACTACTAATAAACAAAAAAATAAAAGTACATTAATCAAAAATGCATGTACAAAAACAATTCCTTCAAAAGTTAAACCAAGAAAATACACTTCAAAATTGACAAATCAAAATGTATCTATAAATAAAACTACTACAACAAGTACACCTGTACTTAAAAGTATATCTACAACTGGAAGTTTACCTTCAATTAAAGTTACATATAATATGATTGAAAGCCGTTTGAACAAGAATATTGATAATGAAAATGAAGATGAAATTATTAGTGATGGTGACGACAATGATGATGATGATGATGTTGATGATGATTCTATTTTTGGTTCTGATGAAGCTAATTCTAATGCAGTTATCGATGATAATGATGACGAAGAAAATAATATTCAATTAGTGCAAGAAGATTGTATGTTACACCTCAACTATAATAAAACAAATTGGTCAACAATTTTAAAAAAAATGAGTGATCCTTTGACAGGAAATAAGGTAGGTAGTAATACAGTTTTTACATTTAGAAAATATTTAATTAATAATATTTATTGATTTTGTAGGTATTTGAAAGTATTTTATTGAACAAAATATTAATCCAAATGATGCGAGGAAAAAATAGTACTTATAGAAAAATTCTGAAATTTAAACGCCGCAGTATCGATCATTGGAAAAAGAAGTATGATCGTTTGCAACATGAACTAAGAACATTAGTAAGAATTATAAGAAATGATAGAAATATGAGACGTACTAGTGGTCTAAATACAAAAACAAAGGTAAATTTGAATATTTTTTATTTAAATTTGTAATAAACAAATAATAATATCTAAATATAATTGTAACATAACGATACTAACACCCAACAGAACAATTAAGTGTTAGTACCTATGGTCCATATCTTTAACTAGGTAAATTGTATTATGTAAGATGTATATTGAAAGACAAAATAAATTACTGCACCACCATTTCATTTCTGTTGTCTGTTAATGGCTATAATTGTATAGCTATAATAATCTATATCATATATTATACCAATAATTTCGACTGTGGAGTTAGCCATTATTCATTAGTTGTTTTTTCATTTACATACAATCACCAGATAAAATAAAAGAATAGGTAATTACAACAATAGAACCATCATTATTTGTATAGTGATTTGGCAATTCAAAGAAAATTCGTCCACAGAACTGTAGATATTTTTCTTTTATGAATAAAGCATCCTATTCAGAATTCAGAACATTTAAGATATGTTAAAATTGCAATTTGACATTGAATAGAAGACTTAAATAATTAAGACCCAATAATCGAAGAAAATCAATAAAGAATTTCAATTATTTCAATTAGGTATTAATTGTAATAATAAAATACAAATTCTTATCTTGATAACTTTTAATTATGAAAAAACTGTTTTTGTTGCGTTTTCTATTTATAATTTGTACTCAGTTTTCTAATCAGGAACTAATAACATACATAATGTTACTAATTACTGACCTATATCTAAAATGTCTATATTTTCTAATATGTTTGAAGCTTTAATTACTAAAAAATTTACAGCAGTTCGATTACGATACAGAGCATCGTAACGTGGACGCACTGAGTCGGGTACAAGTCAATGATGAAGCCAAAATCGACGGGGATGATAAGGTACCTACGAGGCCCACCCGGACAAGGCGACCGCCAATTCGTCTCTCAGAATTTTATAGTTACTAAAAACAGTCAATTAGTTTCAATCTTACAATTAAAATTAAATTATTATTACCTAACCCCGCTGTTTGGCCAGCCCTGACTACCTATAATTATATTGAAATTTATTCTTAGTACACGGTCATTATGTCATAATTATGATGTGGCCATTACAAATGATAATACTTATGTGATTTACATACACCACAGAATAGAATAATGAGAATGGACACTGATAATAAATTACATTGAAACATAGGGCCAAAAAAAAATCAGCTGCCATTTTAATTGAGGTAATTCTTATCAATTCAACCTTCCAAACAATCCAAACCACTCGTTCGTCGTCCATGTAATAAATTTTTTCAAATTCTGTTTGATTTTTGTT
>VUJU01002172.1:7166-41404 GCA_009835225.1 Aphis craccivora | reverse complement strand
TGAAAACGGTAATTACCCAACAATTGGAATTTTTAAGGTGGATTTTTATTATATACGTTCGTGTGTTCATACCTACAACTCTTCTGTGATCGGTCGGTATCCATGGTAAGCTTTTGATATACCAGAGTGGTTTTATACGATTAACCACGATACTGTGTTGTTCAAATTAGCTTAACATTCGCAATTTTCATATTATACATAATATAATCATTAATCATAGTTACCTACCTAAGTTAAGTATTTAACCATTGTGAAATGTTTGGGGTGTGTTCATCAACAGTTGTGATCATACGAATGTGTATAATGGAAGCTGTCTTTAAATATCGAGAATACCAATATTCGTGTTATGAGTTGGTTATACATCAAAAATACACCAACCCTAAACAGTTGACTTTAATAGTTACGATTAGTATTTGATTTTTTTTCATACTATTTTATACCTATTTTATAACTGTGCACTAGGTACATGAAAGCACTCAGGTCCTTACACCCAAATTACCTAATAAACAGAACTCAGAAGTTAGTTATAGCACTAAAAAATGTACATTTTTAGATTTCAATATGAATTTGAAACACCAAAAATAGAACTAAAAATTGATAAATATATAAAATAAAAATGTCAAGCAAATTTTTAGATTTTTTTAGTTTTACAAATTTTATATTATTATGGTAGTAGATAATTAAGAACTATAAGTTCTAATCATGCAGGAACATAAATATATGACGAATCTGATAATTGCAGTAGAAATGAATCTGACATTATTTTAAAAATAACTAAATTATTAAAATTATTTGAAATGCGAATGGAATATATAATTGTCCGATGTGATCGACGATAACAATCGATGACGTATAATTATTTTGTTTATCTCCTTTACACTATATAAAAACATTCCTATAACTAGTATTTAAAACTCTAAATTAGCAAAACAGCAATAGGAACCGTATAAATATGCGTAAATTAGAAAATACAATTTCCTATATATATACAACATTAGGAAAGTGTGAAATAAATGTATATCTTACTTTCGATGTTCTATATGACTTAACAAGAAAAACAATGTATTTGTTAGAATTTCCGAGCCCCGCTAATAAGTAACAACATAGGTTAGGTTGGACATTATTATAATAACATAATATGTGTGCATTATTTCGCGTGTTGCAGTCATCGCGGCAGACGTGATACCGCACCTGAGCCTGTTCATATCGATGATGGGTGCCGTGGCCAGCACGTTCCTGGCGCTGATATTCCCGCCGCTGTGCCATATGGCGGTTACCAGCGCCGACGACGGCGGCAACGGCTACGGCATGTTCAGCTGGCGATTGGTGATGAACTGCGTTACACTGATGCTGGGCGCGCTCGGATTCGTTACCGGCACGTACGCTAGCGTCTACGAGATAATTGGCGCGTTCCAGAAAGTGGTGGTCACCGCCGCCGCCGTCACCAACAGCACCAGCATCAACAACTACACGACTGCACTGGAGGCGCACTGAACGTCCCATTCTGCACATCAGCGGCGTCATGTGATACACACACGTATATCGTTGTCGACGTTGTCGTAGACTTCACTCGCACACTCGCGTATACCCCAACCCTATACGATCGTTATACCTCGCTCACACGTATAATAATATTATATAAGTAGGTATATAATGTGATGTATGAGACGTGGATATTTATTATAAAATGTATAATATTATTTATATTTTAAAATAGTAATTCAGGGTCGGCTGTTTTAAACAACATCGTATTAAACAAGGTTCATATTAAAAAAAAAAACATTTTTAGTAAACGCATGTTTTAAAACAAGTCTTGTAAGAGTAAAAAAAAAAAAAAAAAAACAAACATTGTATAATATAAATTGTAATTAAAATAGCCCAAAATATGTACAACATACATTATAATATGAGTATCTATAACGATTTTTTTTACAATTTATGTATGTACCTACATAATAGTTATTATTTACTTTATAATATAATTACAAAGTATTAACTGACTTAATTAAATTCCTAATTCCAATATTACCTGTAAATTAACACGAGTTAAAAATAAAACATGTTTAAATCAAATAAAACAAGGAAAGTACGTTTTTTTGTATTTTCGAATAAAATATTGTTTTTTTTTTTATATCCAACTCTGAATAGAATCGATTGTCGTACGGTATTGTATATTATATGATCAAGATTATAATAGTATCTATAATACTATTTTATGTATTATTAATTAATATAATATATTGTTGTATGAGATCGAAACAATGTAGATTTAAGATTAACTTTGAATTATAAATACATATGAATAGGTGGCCGCCGTTTTTCCAGAATCGAAATTCCCGAATGGTGTTTTGCACGAAGGTCCGAAAATCTGAAACCTTTTTTTCCAAACGCCTTTTTCCCGACGGTTATTGTTGCCAAAATAAAAAATTAAAAAAAATTTAATTATTACGAAGAACTACAGCGGCGTATTTTCTATATGTTATATTTTATACCTATAACTAAATTACAACTATTGTTATACATTCTAATCTATTAATATAATCATTAATTTCGTGCGACATATAAATAGTATTTACGAAAAAGTACGAGTATCTTGCCTTTATTGCACTTAACAGTCGTTATATACCTTTTTAATATTTAATTAGTACACTGAGTACATAATTTATTATGTTATTATTAATTTTAATATTTTATATTTATTATAACTTATTGAATTCAACATCGAATCGGGTAAAAGGTAGAAAATAGGTTACGAGTTTACTGACTTCATTCGGGAAATTTGATTCGTGAAAAATACCGGTGACCAGTGTCAAATGATTGTTTTTAAAATATTTTTTCTTTCTTTGTCTCTACTCACTGTTCAAAGCAGTACCTATATAAAGTATTATGTAAGTAAATACTGTTTATTTTAAAATTGCAATATACCTACTTGATTTTTTCCTTTTTTACTCGGTTTTTTTTTTTACAAATAGTTTATAGGTTATTTCCTTATTTTGTTATTATAATATGTAATATGTTCACGTTTTGATAGTAACAAAAAATATTTTCCATAAATAATAATTGTAAATTGTAATGCATATCAGGTGCATCATATATACACTCAAAACCAAGGTTTAATTACATCTAAAAATTAGTCATTGCTTTTAAATATATAAAAATATATTTTACGTATATTTTTATTTTGAATTGTATTATAATATACATTGTATGTTATTGATTAGACTTAAAACTAAGATCACAGTTTTGAGGTTTTAAAATTATTATTTAGGAGTGTCTTTGAATTTGTTATAAGTCATAATGTAGATTAAGTTGATGAATTTTATCCATAAATTAATTATTCTTTTATATTATTATATTGTTTAGAATTTATATTATTAGGTTACCTATCATTTTTGATTAACTGAAAAAAAAATATTGTTTTGCTTTATTAAATGAATCTGTTTTTTTCTTAAAATATCTCGAGTAGTAATTATGTGTAAATTATTTAAATTTATTCAATGGCTAATATTAGTTTCTTATAAAAAAAAAAAATTAAAGACCATGGATTAATACTGAAATGAAAACTCTATATTATTTTATCCATACTTGTTTTTTTATTTAATGTTAATGAATACTATGTAGATACCATAGAATATTTAGCAATATATATAAATTCTGGATAAAATTGATAGATATAATATTGTACATATTAATGAATTTTATAATTTCATAGTTTTTAATTAGTTTAAAAGTAAGATTTATCAATCAGTTACCAAATACCGGTGCATACGACTTTAGTCTGATATTATAATTTAGATTTAACATTTTAAAATTCTAGATAGGTACCTAATTATTGAAAAAAAATTAAAAATTGTAAACTTGAAATATTCGTATTAACATTTATTAAATATACCTATATGGCATAGTTTTAAAAATATTTTGACTTTTTATTTGCGCTATTTATAGATTATAACATTATTTATAAGCCTTTTAAGTTCAAATTTTACGAAATTCATCAAAATCACGAACATTTACAAATTATTCTGAAAATAAAAGTTTATATAAAATATTCTATTTTAAAGCCAAGACTTACAAATGTAATATAATTAATGATTTATGAATACTGCATAGGTATCTACAAATATCCAATAAGGTAGAATAAGGTAGATACTAGATATTAAATTTAAATTAACATTTTCTTATATGACAAATAATTTTATAATAGGATCAATAGTTTTAATAGGTAGTTTCAAGTGTGTTAATCATATTTATACTTTCCAGTAGTTCACTATTATAGTGTTTGATTGTTACTCAAAATTGGTGTTATGGTGACAAAACTATTAAAATATTTTATACTTTGTGACACAATCAAAAAATAATTATTATGGGTAATATTTAAATGTAATTGTTAATATAACAGTTTTAAAATATACCATATAACAGATAACTTATTTTTAATTATTATAGAAATTTAATCAAGTATTCACTACTCATTAATTTTTGTAAATCGTCTCAAAAATATTTGAATGTTTTGTGATACGTTTGAACTGACTCGGCGGACGGCGACGTATTGATTGGGAAACACTGCACTATTAAATTCTTTCAAATGTGCAACCTAAGGTTTCTTGTAAGTTGTATTTTTACTGCAAATCAAATAATTTTTAAATAGGCATATTTAGTTCCACTTTAGACAAAATTGGATATTTAAATGAAAATTAGATCTAAAATGTATTAACACATAAGACATCTGGGTATGAAGAGAAAAATTATTATTCTATGAAATTTGCCATGTCCCATGAAATGAGTTTCTTAAATACCTATGTTAAGTTACAGTATGCATAATTAACCTTTTCTTGTGAGTTCTCTGCTAAAATCGTCATTTCTTATTCTTTAAGTTCCATTTAAATAAATGATCTCAAATATATATATATAATATAAATACATACAAATCCATATTCTAATTATTTCTAGTTTTATGGGGTATTTAAGACTTGGTGAATGTTAAAATAAATGTTAACAAATTGTCATATGTCATTACTCATTAGTATGTTACCAGTAGTGTTTTAATTAAATAGATATAATATGATTTAATTTTTTTAACATTTATATTTAATTATTATAATTGATTTGCAATTATGCTATATAATTTACATTATTAATGTTCTGATGATTTACATATATAGCGTACCTACTCTATAATTTAATCATGTAGTTTATTAATCATCATTGGCTTTATTATTTTAAAATTAATAAAAGCTATTAAATCTTAGTTCTGTGTGGTATTAACTGTATAGTGTGTATAATATGCATTATATACTTGAATAGCCATATAGGTATTATTGTATTAAATTTATATAATATAACGTATAAACATAATTATTTGTATACCTAGATATATTATCGAATCACAAAGTTCTATTCAACATGACGTATAATTTGAATTTGATAGTATTATATTGGTACTAACCATTTCTAAGTGTCTCGATTAAAGATAAATAATATGTATTCAAACTAGCTATAAAACGTATATCATACAAGTATATAATAATAAAATTACTCACCTGAATAATAATAATAATAATAGGAAATGACGTGTAGCGTGTGATTGTATATAATAAGAGTATATTATTTAACGGCGAGGAAAATATGTCTGCCTTTCATTAGTCACGTGTATAATGGATTTATCAAATTTTTTGAACACGTGTTCTAAATGTGACGATCAAAGGTATTTAACTATCAACAAATTGGAAAAAATATTTATTTTTCTCATGCCAAATTACACTGCGAATATTCATACATGCTCAAAGTTGAATAATTAGTTGAAAATATTAATAGCTTAAATTAAATATTTGCTATCTTATTATTTTAATTCTATGGATCACATTCGTTTTGATAATTTATAATAGCTATAGGTAAACAGCTGTATATTTATTATTTAAAAATTGTATATTATTATTTATTATCAATAGAAGGAGCATTGTGCTATAAATTATTATTATCTATTATGTTATAACCATGTTATGGAATTAATGAAATAATTTTAACCCTAATAATATCTGATTGTTAAATAAACTAATTTTTTAATACTTTATTTTGTTAAAACTCAATAGGTATTATATAAATCTTAATAATTAACAATAAATGAACTAGCTGATTATAAAGTACAAGTAGGTTTATGATTAT
The DNA here is from genome assembly GCA_009835225.1 of Aphis craccivora. Lineage (NCBI taxonomy): Eukaryota > Metazoa > Arthropoda > Insecta > Hemiptera > Aphididae > Aphis > Aphis craccivora. Next base: position 35,242 of record VUJU01002172.1, on the reverse strand, counting down.
GAGATAAAATATAATCAAAAAAAAAGCTAACAGTTTAATTATTTAATAATTTTTCATTATTATTTTAACATTGTTAAGTTATTTTGTAACTACTTAATATTATTTATTCTTAAAATTAGCTAAACAAATTTATGAAAAAATAATGTGACGCGCGATGTATGCAAATATAATATCTGCAGTCAAAAATATTTTATGCGATGTCATATAAATCATATAAGTACATAGGTACTAATAAAATAGAACAATATAAAAATTACATTCAATCAACTGATCAAACTACTGTATTTCTAGTCTCTATAGAGTTCAGGGCATAATGTTAATAATTCCAAGAGATAGGTATAGGTACACATCTGTAAGACCACAACCTGATAGGATGTTGACAATGTGTATAGTGTATTTCTCTTAATTATGAAATATTTCACAATCCATTGGCTAATACCAAGGTTATGTATGCTATATAGACATTGGTATTGTAGTAGAGTCTTAATATTCAGACGTCAGTCCATCACCTTCAGAAATCAGGCATATTTTTACTACATCCAGTAATAATTTTATTTTTGGATTATCGGTTTATAGATAAATCGTAGGTACTATCGAAAATAATAATATTGAAATTCCAAAAAAAGTTATTCGCTGTCCTAACCTAACCTAATAAAAATAAATAAATCTGAATTTTTATCCGAATTTTGTTCAAAATTTTTTTTCAATAATCCGTTAGTACCATGGTGTTATATGTACTGGATTAATAACTAGGTATTGTACTTAGTAATATCTAATATATTAATAACTGTAATGATTATATTATTATATTATAGATATTCGATAGATTTTTATAGAACTAGGTACTTCGTTTGAAATATAAACTATATGTAGCTAGGACGCTAGGTATAGTTTGAATATATTTATTATTTTATTGAGACACTCAGAAGCGGTTAGTACATACCATATACAATACCTACTATAAAATTCAAATTTTACGTTATAAGGAGTGATAAGCCGTATTGGTTCTATAGTTTAATTACACACATTTTCCTTCTTAATTGTATAGGCTTAGGACTTAAAAAAAAGTTTGGTTAAACTAACAATCAAAAATTAGTTCTCTTTTCACTAAAAATAAACTCCATTTAATAACGAATTATTAAAATTTAAAAATTTAAATTAAAATACGTTCGATGTATAAGCAAAAATAAATTAATAAAGGTACGGGTATATATTTTGACGATATGTTATTGCTCACTTACATTGTCATATGTACATAGAATAAAATGTACGATGACTACGATGTACCAATCGTTTACCAAATGGCAAATAGCAATATAGCTAAAATATATTATACTAGATATAGACTATATAGTACCTACCTATATCTCAATCGTTAACTTACTCGATCGAGGTATCAGCGATAATTTGCTAAACTTCCAAAAATCTATTGTTACTATAGAGTGTAGATAAATTTATATTTTGTACCAATTATTAAAAATAAAATTAAAATTGCAACTATATATGACCGGAAAACAAACGGGAATCAGTTCGACTCAACCTAATAAAATACTTTTTTCAAACGGAAATCAATTCGGTTACTCCCACATAAATTAGACCCAATTTGCAATCAGGTACCACCCTCACTTTTTTTTGCATATTATTGACTACTTTTAATGTGTACAGAAAAAAAAACCATCATTGTAAAATAAATGCATTCATCGCTCCGCTTAGAATCTAAAATGTATATTTTTAAATTATTAAAATGATATAAAACAATATTTTCAAAAAGAATAATAATTTTTTAAATAACGAGTGTATCGTTAAAATAAATGGATCACCTGGTTTATACGTATACTCTTATAATTGTGAGGAATTATATACCTTGCTGATGTGAATTTTTTTCTTTATAGTTACCATAGTTTATATTACTCTCTATTGATACAATGGTTTTACAAGATAGGAGTATTGAGAAAATTTCGAATTTAATTGATTAATATAAACTCATATACATTATACTCACCATCATAATAATAAACCTTGAAGTACTTTAGGTTACATAATTTATTTAAACGTTATCTCATTAAATATAGCGATTGTGTTTAAATAATAATTTTTATCGTGATGTTCGATTGCCATGTGGTGATTATATGTTCAAAGCACAGTTTGTAATTTTGTGAAAATTTTAAATTCAATTTCATTTAAAAAAAAAATTGTTCTTATTTATTTTTAATAATTAAATACATATACATATAAGAAATCCAATTGGGAAAAGACCGTTAGGAAGACCGCGTTTACGATAGGAGGATCTTACCAAAAAGGATGTTAAGGTAGTAGAACCTAATATACAGTGGAGAGACGTTGCAGAGGATAGGGAAAGATGGTGGTAAATTTGTTTGCAGAGATGGTCTTAAAGGCCGCAACCCACAAGAACAGAACAGAAGAACAGATACATATAAGAAATTTTTTGTGGGACAAAATTATTACAAGGTATATTAAGTTTTGGAGAATTTTGACTTAGCAAATAATTTTTAATCAACATTTATTGAAGCTAAAAAATCGAAATTTTCTCATGCCTATAGTGTTTTATTTTCTCATACCTTCAAAATACCTTGAAAGTTATACTATCTAAAAAAGAATTATGTTCATATATATTTTTAATTTGAGATACTTATTGTGGTTCCAGTATTAGGTAGGTATTAAGAAAAACATTTTATTATTTTATTAAAATTTTTAAATCTTAAATAAAATTATGAAAAGTATAAAAAGAAAATTGTTATGAATTTCTAACTATAAAATACTTAATACAATTTTGCGATTTTATCGAATTTTATCGAAATTTTAACATCAAATATATATACAAAAAATTGTGTCCATGTTTTTTCTAATATTTTTATACAAGTATAAAAAACTTATGAGGAATTTTGTATTAGATTTTTAAACATTTTGTTCAGGTAAATTATTTTTAAATTTTAAAAAATTTTGGATAATATAATTGTTAAATTATAACATATATATATAAAAAAAAACAATTTTGTTGAAAACTATTGTGGCGTGAAATTCCCATTTTTCCTTAATAGTTCGTTTTGTTGTCCTCGATTATTGAGGAATGTAATGAAATTTTTTGCTTCTGAGCCTCCAAAAAACTAACAAGATTCAATTTACTACTAGAAACAACCATCCACGTATTTAAAAATTTTTTAATGCCCCAAAAAATGATGACAGATAGAAAAAAATAAACGTCTATTAAAATTAATTCATCGTTACATTTTATATCAAAAATCTAATAGCACATTTTTTTTTAAATTTATGTTTGAATTTTTCGATTAATAAATTGTATATTTATACAAAGAATAAAGTTTTTTTTAAATTATTTAAGGTGCTAAATTGATTAGGTAGAATTAATTTTTTTTAATATATTGATGTGTTATAATTATGCAATAATAATTTTATTCTTTTAAATAACTTTTATCTATGTATAATAGAAATAATAGCTAAAATTGGATTTGATGACTACTAATTATAAATTATGTTTAATAAGTCATAACTTATATCTACATGCCATAGCAATACACAAATATATACAATTTAATTTATCTAGTATAAAACTTAGTGTGATCGTAGCTTTAAAAACATGTATTTCCATTTATTAATAAGGTAAATATTCAAGGATCTTATAACTATTTTTCGATTAAAATTAATTACATACTAGTAAAAATAGTAATGAAAATGTATCAGTTATACTCGTAAAGGGAGGTTAAATATATAGTGGGAAAAGAAGAGGTAGTGTAATGTACAGAGTAAAATATATTGTAGCAGACAGTGTTTGTCACAGGGACGAGCTTAGTAATCGTTTCATGCTCGCGTGATGATCATCAACGCGAATACTCAATTGACGTCCTAGTTTTTTATTAGATTTATTTAGTTATTATTATTTTTATTTTTATTTTTATTATTCCTATAATTATAATAATATTGTTGTGAAAATTAAAAATATGGAAACTAATAAATTAAGTAAAAAAGAAAATAAAACCAATGGTGATGCTCAGCTTACTATGGTAGAAATGGGAGAAGTTAATCACTGTTCGAGACCATCAATATCAGGAGAAAATAAAAGATCCGGGTAAGAAATAAATTTAATCTTATAAATTTTGATTTATATATTAGTATTTGTGAAATTTGTTTTATAAAAGTAGTTTTATAGTTAGGTATAACAATGTTATATATTCTGTAGTCATAATATTTAACTTCAAGTAATTTTTATGAGAAAAACAAAATAAAATATCATTAAAAAATAAATATGAATAAAAATCTTTTACTCTAAATTTTCTTGTAATTATCTTCTTATTTATTTTATAAAACAAATAAACTTTTAATTTTTAAATGGTGACAGTTTTTTTTTATTTTTAATACTAATTGTATTAATATATATTAGTATATAGCACTCATAGATCTTACAACAAACTAATTTTGAATTAATTTTAAACGAAAGTTAGTGCAGATGATAGAATAGAAAGGATTATATCATTTTTCAGTTGCATATGTATATTTATAAATCACACAATTTAATTATTTAAATATTATTTTGAAATAATTAAAAATATAAAAAGAATACAATTTGTATAATATTTGATAAAATACAATTGTACCTACGTAATTAGTAATATTAATTGTTAGTACGGTGTTAACATTTTTAAAATTATTTATTAATATTTCCTAAATTATTTTCATTTTATTAATATAACTTAAACTTCGAAGTATAGAATGTAGAAGTTTTTACAATACTTATTTAATATGTTTTGTATACTCATACAATTCAAGTAATTTTTGGTAAGTTATAAAATATTAATAAGTTAAAATACAAAATATTTAGACTAAAGGTTAGAATAAAACAAATCAACTGTCATAAACCAAAGCCTAAATCTATGTAATGGAATTTGGAAATCATAAATAATTCACTTAAAGTGCTAAGGCTTGTAGAACCCCATAAGTAAATGTTATTAAACTGTTACCTACTCTAAAATATTTCTTCACAATGTATTAATAAATATTAATAATAACAAGACAAGGTACCTATATTGTTGGTTAATGTAATATTATTTGTATATAAAAATATAATTTGAGCCATTTAAATAATATATACTTTAAATTATTGTATAACATATTTTTTCCTCTATATCAATATTTAGTCTAAATAATGTTAATAACCGAAATATTAAAAATGGAGGAAAAAAATAAAAAATGTACATAATTTAAAAATAAATTTATTTATTTAAATAGGAAAAGAACAATCTGTATATTTAAAATGTTGTTTATTAATTTTAAAATCAATTAACTAGGATTATAGTTAAAGGTTTTAAGTTATAAAAATATTAGGTTCATTTGATTATGGACATTGATAAATCTCAGTAGGTACTTATGTCTATAATACGACTACACCACTACACACATTACATAGTAGGTAATTGAAATATAATGTTAGTGACCATAATTTTTTGAGAAGTTCAATCTAAATATAATAACTATTGATAGCTTGACCTAAAAAGAAAAATATACTGATAATTTCATTAAAAAAAAGTATCAGTCAAAAGGTTAAACCAAAATCTATATAAGATTATATTCATTACATTTTTTATAGGAACTTGAATAAAATAAAAATAAAAAAACATATTTATTAACAATTAAATTATATCTTTATAATAAAATATAATGTTATAAAATGTATACAATTAAGTAATAAAAAAATAAAATGTATTTGTTTATGTTGTGAGCTACATAATTTTAAAAACAATTACAATATGAACACAAATAATTTAGAAGAAGGTAAAAATGTTGTTTAATAATACAAATATTTTGTTATTACCTATTCATAAATATAAATAAGAATGTTTTTCTAACCTCAATAAAATATACATATAATAATATTCTAACCATTTTACTGAACAAGTTTTTTAAATTAAATTAAAAAAAAAGTCTTGCTATAATGATCAAACATTTCATCATATGGCTTCTTTCTTTTATATTAATTCAGGAATTCGAAATTAAATCTTACATATTGTAGATCGAAGATTTTTCAAACAATATACCCAGAATACAATTTTTAAGTTATAAATTTATATTTAACTTAAAAAAAATATAGTTTATATTTTATCAAGCAAACTTTAATCAGATAAAGGAAATCACTAATATAATTTATTATATTGCCGATTTAGAATTATTTAAATTATTACTTTTATAGATTTTGTAGCTATTAATATTCTTTATGTAGATTGTAACATTGATTTAAAAAAATACTAAATAGGTATTGTATATTATAAAATCAATGGTTGTAGGTATATTTTTATTGAAGTTAGGTATTCAGTTATGAAATCATATTTATGCGTTTATAACTGTACATATTTTGAAGCAAAATATTTTATAGAATATTTTGATATGTTATAATTTAACTCCAAGCTAGTAATTAGGTACCTATAGCACTTAATTAGTGATAAGTATTCAAAGTTTGGGATGTCGGATAGTAGTGAACAAATATTTTATGTTATTTTGTGTATTTAATGTTCCTACCCCAGCCTAACTCCACTCTGCTCATCTAAATTTTAAAAGTTATTACTTATAACGGAAGACCGAATTTACATTTTTTTTTTATTGGTAGGTTAGTAAAAAATCAACATAAATAGTAAAATTAAAATGCAAAAGTTATTTCTTTAGTATAATAAAATAAAATTAATACAATATAAAATAATATAATACATAATAAAAGATTTTTTTAAATTTAAATTTATAAATAAATACATTTTCAAATTATGTTCTTTATAATTAAATAATTTATTACTAAAGTTTTAAAATATATTTGAAAAAAAAAATTAGGTTTTGTTTTTACACTATAATCATTGATACTTATTGTATATTATATTTAAAATTATTCAAAAAGGTAGACGTTATACCTTTCTAAATTAATTTTTTTTTTTACTATACGTCATGAATTTATAATAACTATAAGATTAAATAGTTTTAACAGGTATTTTGAATTTTACTTTTTATATTTATATTTTCCAGTAGTTTACTATTAGATTATTCCAAATCTTGTAAGATTTGCAAATAACTCGAATACGGGATAAGTATAATTTTATGAATTTTTTGAATGCTAATCACATTGAACTATTATTTGGTACAAGTTATTTTAATTTTTCAGCATTGAAAGCATCGTATTTTAAATATTCAACCATATTTTTTCAAAAAATATTTGTATAGTAAAGTGCACAAATTAACCAAGTTCTCTATGTTGTAATAATTGATTTTAGCCATTTTAGAGGTCATGTATAAACCAGTACAAATATTATGGGAGAAAATTAAATTATAAGAACAATTTTCAAAAAATACCCACTGTTTTGTAGAAAAATAAGAATAATTTTCATATTTATAACTTAATTAATTTATTATATAACCTCAGATTCTCTGTTCATATTAAATTGGTAATCGGAACGTAATACATTTTTGTATTATACAAATATGTATTATATGAAATGTTTTGTTTTTTAAACATATAAAACACTAAAAAATGTCAACAATCTCACAATTTCAAAAAAAGTTGCAATATCAATTAAATTAGGGCTTTAATAATTTAGTACCTAAGTAACGACTATAATAATCTATAAGCTCCTTTAAAATTCTATATTAATGATTTGGTATTTTAAATAAAAAATATACGGTTGTTGTTATTAATATAAGTGTAATATTATTGCTTGTATGTAATCAACACCCAATAATTATTTTACTATTAGTTACATTTAAAATACTCAAAAAATCTCGAATAATAATTTTATTGTTACACAATTTTAAAACTCCATAAAAAAATAGTTTATCTTATTGGTAAATTATTACTCTAACGCATAGCTATAAATATTAGTTGAATTATATATTTCTTGTGACTATTAAATATTCGTAGAATTTTAATATTTTCCATACATGATACCTTTCTTGAATTTATTGTAAAATACACATAATAGATAAATTAATAAGCTATTATAAATAAATCCCAATAGGTACAATATTAGAAATATATGCTACTATATTAATAGTTGTTCAATAGTTGCTAATAAATTATATCTTATATTATGCTAAAGCTATGTTTGTTATTATAGTTTTATATGTATAACTTATTAATTTTTTTTTAAATTAATATCAATGGTAATTATATCTAGATTATTTGATATAAACATAAATATATCATTATTTACATATCAAGAAGTTTTTTAATCATTTCAAAAACTTAAAATACTAAAAGTAAAATTATTCTCCATATTACTATCTATAGTCTGACGAAACCATGTGAAAAATAAAGCTGAATTGTCCATAATTGTACACCTATTTAACATTAAGTGTTTATTTGTAAATAAATTCGCTGTTTTGGAAGTGCGTTTTGAATATTTTTGTTAAATTATATCTTTACATTGTCCCTTTTTGTTATAATGATCTCTAAATAGTAGTTCTACTGCGTATCGGTGAAACCTGTATTAAAAACCATAAAACGAGTAGTAATGGATTGAGTTTATAAAATGCAAATAAATAAAAAAAAATTATTGTAAAAATTTCATCATTCACAAACATTATATAAACCAACACATTTATACATGTTTAAATAGCATTATTATGATAAGTAATTAAAAAACGTTTTTAGTTCTCGAACTGTATGAAATAACTTAAACAATAAATATATTAATATATTTGTTATGTACAATTTACAATCAATTATTATCAAATTTAATAATCAGCTTTATAAACTTTTTTTTCAGAGATTAATATTAAAATCACATTTTTTCTATTTTAAATTTTAAATTGGTGGATAATTATAATAGTTGTGTTAAAATTAAATCCAATGATATATCATCGCATATGAAAATCTATTCTAAACTGAGTTTGTAAGCCTATATATAACAAAGTACCTAGGTACATTTTATTTTTACCAAAAAAATGTTTTTAATATGAATTTATGTATTATATTATAATATGACCTTTTTTTTTTACATTTTCGCTTTTCCATATTTATTAATATATTTGATAGCTCGCGAGTCTCGTCTCGCTGGCCACCCCTGTTATATACTACCTATTGGCTATTAGTATTACTGTAGGTTGATTTAATTTTTTATGAAAATATAGTATTTATTAGATTTTCAATATTTAATTATTTTAATAATATATATATCCATACCGTATAATATTATTGTTATTAACTTTTGAGTCGATTGACTTGATTTGAGTCAACGTTTTTAAACTTTAAATCCAATTTTTAATTATAAATCATCATAAAAAATGAATATCTAAGTATATTCATGACTACTTATTATGTATAGTGACATAGTGTATACTATATACTTATAGTAAGGTACTCTAAAAAACTATAAAATCATTACATTCATATAGCTCTACTCAGAATCTAAAATAGATATAGATTCGATAATTAATATTATTGTTTTATTGCGGCTATTGTTAAATTTTAAATCGATTATTATACTTAAAATTATTATTTAATTTAATATAAATTATCCAATTTTTTTCAATTTCAGTATATACTTACTTTAAATATTATTATATAAAACTTTTGATTTTTATATTACAATTTATTTCATTGATGATCATTATGAATGTAAATCTCTGTTTATTTTATTCAATAAATATATGATAATGAAATGAAAGTTCCCATAAAATATTTGTTATGAGATTGAAATATATATATATAACACTTTTTTAACGCACTGATATCTATAATAATATAATATAATATGCACTCTAATTGTTAGTGATTACATGCAAATATAAGAATACTTGTTCAGTTTTCCATATATTTAAATTCTTAAATCAAAATTGATAGTTATCTATAATATTATTTATATATACAAAAAAATGTCTTATATTACCTGTTTAGGCATAATTATACATACCAAACTGAAATTTTCAAAAAGGTTCACTAAAACTATTATTTATTGATATGATATTATTAGTAATATTTTATATATTTTTTTGTACCGTTCAATATATATATATATATATTAGATATACTTATTATTTTTACTTTGATACAATATTTGTATTAAGTATTTATAATTTGACTTAAATTAAAAAGTTATAATATTATAAATATTATAAAGTAGTTTTTGAAATATTTATAAATTCTAATATATTGACAAAAGTAATTTAAGATAGTTTGTTGAATAAAATATTTAAAAGTTTATCATACGTACCTAGGCATATATGTATAATATGTTTTAGAATAAAATTAAACCAGTCAAATTATATAGGTATTTGTTAACATAATTAATTACATTTTATTCTACTTGGAAACTTTTACCATATTATTATCTACTATTCTTTAAAGTTTAAAATTCTAATTTTCATATACCTATAGCAAACTATAGTTTTAATTTTAATTTGTCCATTATTTACTTATTGTTTTGGATATATTTTTTTATACATTATAAATATTTTACTAACAGCTTATTAATTGTAGAATTCAACGTTTAGAAATAATATATTATTATTATTATTTTTTTTTTTTTACTGCTAAATGTTAAATAATTATTAATGTTAATAATCTTTAAACTATAGAATATATGAATGAAGTCAACTTTTATGTTTGTTATGTTTTTTTAATTATACTTTTAACACACTATCATTTTTCTTATCTTTATATTTTTGACACTACTCCTTCTTATATATTCTTAATTTATATTTAACTCTCGTTGTTTTATAACTTACATTTAATTGTATCTTAAACGCTGTGGTTTAAATTAAAAAAATCTTAAAAAATGAACATTTTTTTAACATACCTAATATAATTCTGTTTAAACCCTTTACAACAATCATTTTGTTTATTATTGTATAAAAGTTTAAAATATATGTCTTTTGGCAACTAACATATGTACCTATATATACATATATAAAGCAAGAGAAACGTATACGTAACATATTTAATTTACAAGGATAAAGCAATTAAAGATGCCTTATACAATGTTCAATACACAAAAAATGCTCTTATAAATTGTGATAACCATTTGACCATTTTAACATTATCTATTTAATAAATGATATACTTGAGATAATAATAATAAATAATACATATACAATAAATTATTAAAATGTTCACTGCGATAGACGGACGTAGTAAGTTAAAATCGAATAAAAAAAAAAAAAAAAAAAAAAAATGAAAAAAATTGTATTCAAATTATATTTATTTTTATAAATACGTTTTATTATTTTATTATATTAAAAACGTGTATGATAACTATAATATGTTTATTTATTTATTTACTTAAAATAATAAAGTAAATTAACTGGAATAATTTTTAGAATTAGATCGAGTATCATATAGTGACTATATAGTAGGTATTTATTTGTATTGGCTGTTTTATGTTGTTCTATAAGTAATGATGACTAATTTGTTACAGTTTCTAAAAGTTATTATAAACGATAATTTAAGCATATAATACACTTTTTATATTATTTAAAATTGTTTTCATTGTTCAAGATTTAACTTTGGTTAATACATTAGTTGATTATAATATATTTCGGTATAATATATAAGTACCTTTATAATATTAAACAATAATTATTTAAAATGTTTATATACATTATAATGTAATACAAGATTAATTGTTAGGTTCTTATTTTGTATTATAATTTAAAATAACAAATAGGTGCTTATTATCTATATGATATTTAAACATAAAGGTTATTAATTACTCGTTTGAATTACATTGATTTAAAATGTATTTACACAAAAGTTAAAACTTTAGATAATGGTTATTTTGTAGTGAAACTCCAGGAACAAATGTTACCAAATTAATAAATTAATATTTTATAGAAGTAAACACGGAGATTCATTAATATCTATTGAAATTACGTATTTATCTGTATTAATACTAACTATTCATTTTGTATATTGATTAAAAAGAATAATTAACTAAGGAACGAAGGATGTTATTTATTTTAAATGATATGTAGGTACTCTCAAATATTTAATAACTTTGAATTGGCGGTGATTTGTTTTTAATATAATATTTCTTAGGATTATAAAAAATTACAATATCTTCTATTTATTTATAAGGCATTTTCTTAGTTTCAAATGTAAATTTGTTATTTCTTAACAAGATTTTATAATTTTTCTTGTATCTGTGTAAAAATAAACTGACGTTCACATATTATGTGTATTAATACATGTTTTATGTGTGTACTTTAATATCTCTTATAGATATTGGGTATCTGTTATACTATACTAGGTGACCGAATTGTAATAGTATGATCTTATTTTAATATAATTCAAAAATTGCATCATCAAAATATTTTAATTAATTCAGGTACCTAGTTATATACAGTTAATGTTTACTGGAAACTAAGTTAACTACGTATATTTTTTAATTATTATTTTTAATTTGACGATGTTCATGTAGGACGTAGGTATTTTTATTGTTTCATTATTTTACTGAAATACTATTCTATTGACTATTGTTATCAAATTTTAAAACCACGACATTCATTTAACTATATTCTTAATATTGAATAAAGTTTTTCTTACTTTTAGAAAATTTTTTGAAAATATGAATACATTTCATTTATTGTGGAACTTGAGATATACTAACAAACCAAAGGCTTAAGATAACACAATAACTTGATTTTATTAAACTCATGTATTTTTTTCAATTAAAACTTAGTTGTAATTATCCAATTATTACAATACAAGTATGTTAGAATAATACTAATAAAATGTAAAAATTATATAATTTGATTTTTAACACAGCTTATATTTCAAACATATCAAGTTTATTGTTTATATGTATTTTCAGGTATTTAGTTACGTTAATGCACTTTATAAAAGGAAACATTGGTTGTGGAATGTTAGCTATGGGAGAAGCCTTTAAATATGGAGGCTTATACCTTACACTTTGCATTTTGTTGTATGTATGGTTAATAAGTGTCTACAATATGCATGTTTTGGTAAGTATTTTAGTTAAATACATTACTTGAACAAAAATACATTTATTTTATTTTTAATAAATTTATCTTTTTATTTTCCAATACAGTAACATTTATACCATGCTTAGAAAAATTATTTTAAATTTTTTCACAGACTACGTTAAGTAAGAAAGTTCAGAACCGTTTACAAACCAAACGTGCACCATCATTTGGTGATACTGTTGAAAATGCATTCAAAATGTCTGATAAATGGATATTTCGAAGTATATCAAATAATATTAGGTGAGCATTTAAACCAATATATTTTACATTAAACATTATTATTTTCTCTTTTTCATGTAGAAAGATTGTTTTTTATAACATACTTATCACACAACTTGGTTTATGCAGTGTATATATTCTATTTATTAGCACATCATTACAAAAAGTAAGCATGAAAAAAGTTATTTATATACCTAATTATTATAATGATTTAAGATAGTTAAAGTGTAATAAAACTACGTTAGAGCATGCGGATATAGTATATATATATATATATATAATTCAAATTTATTACTTCTTATAACTTATTTACCTATACGCATACAAATTAAATTATTATATTATGTTATAATTGTTCAAAAAATATTAAATATATTCAACATTTTAACCTTTACATAGATTATACATACATAAGATATCATATTTCCCAGTAAAAACAAAATCATAAAACCCACTGTGTAATGGAATATTTTTGCGATGTTTTTAAAATATTAATTTGTAACTTGTAATGTTACACTTTATGTTACATTTGTGTAACTGCATTGTGTATGGAACTGCTTATATCCCTAGAAAGTAACTTCATTCGTAATATTAATACAATGGTTTATGGTTTATCCGAATATTCCATGAATATTACTGTATATCATCATTCCATACAAGTAATCCGGTAATATTCCAAGCACGTTACAAATAACATCCATTAGCTATAGCTACCTAGTTAAAAGTATTAACATAAAACTTCATAAGCCATATGGTCATCATTATAGCTCTTATTGACGTAAATTATTCAAACGTCTCATTCATCTGAATGGCTTCGAACCTTAAGTTCCAATTGTATAATTCAATTTACAATAAAAAATTCTATTTTGAGTAGTTTTAATTATTATTTATTGGTGTGTTTATACAAAAACAGACAACTTATATTATTTTTCAAATTAAATATTCCAAGTGTTCTATTTTTAATTAGAAAATTAAATCGATTTGAAATCAAAAACTTAGCAATAATACAACTAATAAAATGATCTGTAATAAAGTTAGTGCAATTTATTTCAGGTTCAAATAAAATAAATTATAATAATACAAATATCGAAAACTTAATTTATTCTAAAGATATTTTCTTTCTCAAAATGTATCACTCGTGTAAATGATAATTAATTAGTTAGTATATTCTTTTATACATGTAATATATTTTCTTTGTTATAATAAAATATATAAATATGAAAATCCAAAGATAATATAGCAAACTCTGATTTCGGTATAGAATTTTCAAAATTATTAATCCCGCGGTTGCTGAAAGATCTTTATTTTATTTTTTTAACAGAAAAGCTTATACCTTTAGTTAATAATTAATGAGATAGTTATTGTTATAACTAGTTATTAATAAATACATATTACTATAAATGCTAGAATTTCTATAAATAATCTATATATTGTTAAAAACAAATATTGTAATAACAAGTTTTAAAAAAACTGCAAATACTTTAAGACACAAAAAAAAATACTTAAGATCAAATAAAATCTATGATATATACGTGTATATAATATAAATTAATTAATAATATTAGAGATCCGAGTAACTTAATCTTATATTAAATTATTCCGTTCAATTATTATTATTTTTTTTAATTAAGTACATCTTATAATTGTATTCATTTAATAAATAGTGAAATATAACCATATTAAATTATTGATACAAGAGAAAGAAATAAAGAAAGATTATACAAAATAAATCTTTTTTTGTACATAGCAATAGTTTTTTTTTTAAGCAAATATAATATTATTGTATAGTATTTATTGAATAAATTATTGAATTTGCATTGATATAGTATATAGATTTGGTTGAATTATAATCTAATCTTTATTTTTCAGGGTTTTATAATATTATTTGTCCTTAAACTGCTTTATTTTTGTTTTATTTATTTTCAGCTCTTACTTCAATATTCGTATGAGATTAATATTCAAACTGTTCTATTATTTACAATGCCTTTGATAATGGTATGTGCAAGTTTGAGAAAATTGCGATTTATAGCACCATTATCAACTTTGGCCAATTTTGCATTGATTACTGGTGTTATTACGATAATGTATTATAGCTGTTCTGGACCATCAGCTGAGAATGTTAGATATTCATATGCTAAATGGTCTGAATTACCAACAATGTTCGGCATAATCATGTTTAGTTTTGAAGGAATTGGATTGGTAAATATTTAATTTAATTACATTTATTAAAATTATTGGATTATTTATGATAATTACGCATGTATAATTATAATTAAGTAAATGCATCAATTGAATATATGTGATAATGTAATGATAAGAGAAAAATAATGAAAATGGAGAACAATGTTATGATACGTTTTTCTCTTTAGTTATAATTAAATAATTAAAAAATTTAATTAATATTGATTAAATTATTCTATTTACAAGAGTACTGATAGTTTACTGTAGTTTAATTATTAACTAGTATATATTATATTTTTTGAATTCATTTACAGTAGGTATAATAAATGTGTTAGATAGGTTAGGGATATAAAAATTAAAATCACAACATTTATAAGAGTAAATATTATATATTATTTTCAAACCAAAGTTACTACCTACATTTGAATAAAAACAAATTTACAAAATTCTGAATAAAAAGTAGGTACTGGGTGTACTACTTGATTTTGTCTGTGGTAAAATCAACAAAATATATAACAATAGGGTATTCTGTATACCTCAGTTTACACATAAGTCGGTTTCGGAAAGTTTGGTGTAACCTGACAAAACTCAAAATCACCAAATCGATATGAATGTACCTTTCCTTAGGAAAAAATGAACAATTAACGAAAAATATATAAATTTTGAACATGGTTAAAAAAATAGTTTTAATAGAACGTTGGACTTTTTTTTAATATTCACTATTAGGTATATAAAATCCGAACTGATGGTAACGTGAGCTTATTTCTATTTCATTGCTCAATTTTCAGAGGATAGGAGTTTTGGGTCTATACAAATTTTGACTTAAATCTTGCCGGAGAGTCAAGGTGTCCAACAGATCTATCTGATTTGAGTCCATTCAGTGGTTTTGGAAGAAATGATTAACACGATAAGTTACTAGCTGTAAACTAAATTTATTAGATGCTCATACCTACATTAAAAGAATAAAATATCAAATATGAGTACATTTCGATAACATTTTTCAAAATATTTAACTCTTCATTCGTTCATACCAGATATAACATAACAGAGTTTAGCATCATTATTTTAATATTATTTAATGTTTGATTTCATATAAAATAGATAATGTAACGGCGTATGCGATAGGCAATTCTCCTACACCTTTGTATTGAACACAATATTACGAGTATATAATATTATAAACGAATTTCATATTATTTTCATATTATACAATTTAAGTATAACTTTTTGAAGAAATATTAGTATAGTCCCATTATAATGTATTACAAATAGTAAATAATAATAATAATATGGAATATGAATTAACCTTCAGTTTAACATATTATTATGTTCGTTAATATGTACATAGCTTAAAAATTAAACAATTTAAATTTATATTCATTAATATATTTTAATACAATACCTATGTCTAAAATTTATAATTTATATTTTTATAAAGGTTTTACCACTTTTTGCGGAGATAGACGATGATAAAAAGTTCACATCATGTTTTGGAGTATTGAATTTTGGTATGGTTGCTGTAATGATGTTAAACGTTCCTTTGGGTATGACTGGCTATTCGAAATGGGGAGAAGACGTAAAAAGCAGTCTAACATTGAATTTACCACATGATCACGAGTAAGTAAATAAATTATTTAAATAATGTAATAATTTATATGTATGTAAATTGTAAATATTTTTGGACATTTAAAACATGTATACTTCAACGAATTATATGAGTTTATAGTTAAATATTATATACAATTGTAAACATTTAATATTTTTTTTACAACAGATTAACACAATTTGTAATAATCATGATGATATTGGGAATAGCTTGTTCATATGCGCTTCAATTTTACCCTGCAGCCGTAATTGTCTATAGTGACCTTGAAAAAAGCTACGGCCCGTTTAACCATCCTGCAATATGGGATTATAGCATCCGGATATGTATATGTCTTGTTACTTGTAAGTAAATATATATAATATAATTGTAATAGACAGTAGTCAATTCACTTAATAAATATTCTTGAATAGTTTTGTATTATAATTATAGTATACTTTTGGTAGATAAAGAAATATATTCATTATAGGTATACCTATTATTGTTTTCAAACTTTTAAAATTGAATAAATATTGTTATCATTAAAATATAAGTAAGTATGTCATGTTTTAAACTTTTTTATGTTTCAAAAATATTAAATTTCACGCCTCTTTATATAATTATACTGATTTAATTACATTTACAAGCTAGATTAATTTCATAAAAATGATATAAAACATATATTGAATAATGTTTGAAATGGATATGACTTCTTTATTCAACCTCTTGTTTACTAAAAAATATGTTATTTCGATCACTATCATAAAAAAAGATACTCTATACTAAATAAACATACCTATTTGATAATCAATTTCATTAACTACGGGAGATCTATTTAGTGTTTTTAGTTATTATTACAAAATAACGAATGAACCAACATGTATGAGTATATAACTATTGATTAATACTTATTATACTTTTAACTATTAACTATATTATTTAAAATAAATATGTTTTATTTATAATATCTTGAATTTATTCAAAAATACTATTAGATTATAACTAATAAGTTATGCCACAATATAACAAGACAGTAAATAATAAACATATCATACTAAAAATTTTTATTGATATAAAAATAATTTCTATAGGTTATCTAATTTGTTATTAATACGCAATCAGGTATAACTATGTATTTATTAAATATCACTTTTATGATAAGCTATTCATATAGGTAACTTGTTTAAAAACAGTAAGCATTTTAATTTTAAGTATTTGAATTTAATAAACTCTAAACGTAGCGATGAAAGTAATTGTTTTACTTTTTACAATGATGAATGTCTTTTTTTTTGTGTTACATTTTTACCAAAAATTAGTTTGACATATCATACAACTAATATAAATTAAATTCTTTATGGTTATATTAATAGTTTATAAAGTATCCTTATAGAAATAGTAGCTGATAATATATGTGTTTACTGTTTTACTGTTTACGTTTAGCATTGTTTTTCGTAGACAATGACTATCAATGAATTCGTTTATAACTTACCTATTCAATTGACCTACTCAATAATGAGATACACTTGAAACCTGTTACATAAAAAAGAAACTAAGTGTTTTTTTTTTGTTTTTAAATATTTTTTATTAAATTTTATTAAATATAAAAATTATGTAATGCATGGGTTCATAACCTGTATTGTGATTTGATCGTAAATTTTATTTTTATTTATAGCATAAATATCATGTTATTTAAAAAATTAAATAACATTGTAAATGTAAAATTATAATTTGTTTTTAATGTTTTTATATATTTTAGACCTGGCAGCTAGTACAGTCCCACATTTGGACCTATTCATGTCATTAGTGGGTTCTATAACTTGCGTTGCACTCACAATGATTTTCCCTGCATTATCTAATTTGGCGTTCCGGACAAAAGACAAAGGCTCATTTTTCAGTACATTTTTAGATATGGTAACCATACTTACGGCAGTAATCGGTTCAGTCACTGGAATTTACGCCAATACAACTGCTATTTATGAGGCATTCTCTCAAAACCACAGCAATGGCTAAGTCTGATTCAAACGATTGGTTGGTTGAAATTTCGTTCTACATTACTATTATGTCATCAGAACACCCTGTATACTTTTATATCACTATTTTATTTTTTTCTTATATTAATAATCGTTATTTCTGATAGTAATTCTATTGTTTAGAAAAAATGAAGTAAATGATGCGAATGTAAGAAAATTAATGAATAAAAAACGTCCCTAATAAAACTATAATATTAAGTGAGAAAATATATCTCAAGTAGAGGCAGAGCTATATTATTCAGTATTAACGTTGTTATGTTACTCCTATTATGTCCGATAGAATATGTATATTATATAAATATATATTAAATATTATTTTTAATTAATAACTAAGCGACTGACCTAATAACTTGAATTTAAATTAATACAATTCTATTTTATTGGAATCAAATTATTTTATTTAACTTTTATATTTTTCGTTACAATTTTGTCATATTATAATAGATGATACAATTAAAATAATTAAATCCAAGTTTAAGTTTTCATTTAAAAATTGTATTTTATCAAGGAATTTGTTCATATAAAACATACATTATAATAAACATAATTAGAAAATATTACACGTCATATAAATTGAAGTATTGAACTTGAATTTATATTTTTAATATTCATAACTGTTCGCGTTAATTTATTATTTAAATAACTTTTTTTTTGTTATTTTTTTATGAAAAATAATTCTGTTTCTTATTTTTAATTACTTATTTGTGTTATTAGATATTTAAATGATATATTGTATTTGAAACAATATTTTTAACTGATCATCAGTTATTCTATTATATCACAAAATTAGTTGAAGAACTGCGTAGTTATTAATCTATATGAAATAATGTTAGAATAAATTATTGAATTCATATTATATGTATTGATGGTTGATAACATTATATTATAAAATACCTACTTGCTATATTTTCGTGTTACTTACACTTTTATGTATGATAAGCAATTTAGCAATATTAATATTTTTCCCTTCGACATACAAATTAGTATATTCTATATTTTGCTTTTATAATTGAAATAATATTCATAACCTGATTATCTGAACATTAATTATATTGACCTACCAACCAATTAATATACCTAGCTATTAAAATGTTGTTTGAAACCAGTATTTAATTAGAATATGATAGGTACAGTCTATTCGTGATGTGATGAAGCTCAGTATGATAAACGATACTATCGCTCCATTATGTTATAATACGAATATCTTGATACAACAAACTTGATTTTCAGTCTCTTGAAATTTGTTGTATCACAAATTGGATATTTAAATAATTATACCTTTATACTTAAAGATACACAGATAGAGTATAGACATAGTTTGTGTTTATTCATAAAGTAAATATAATTTTATTTTGTAACATTTTATATAAATATTACTTATATTTACTAATAAATAATTACGTAATATCCAATAATGTGTATTATCTTTATCTATTAAGTATTCCATATAAATAATAAACATAGCTTATATTTATTTTAATTGTCTACGAAATATAAATTGAATGGTGTTCCCTTAAAATTTGACATAAATGTTTACTATAATATTTATTGTTTTTGTATGATATTATAGAATGTGCTTAGTAATCGAGGTATCGTAAAATATTTCAAACAGATGTAATTGAATTCATTTAAAGTAAGCTAATTTTTAAATTTATTTCAATCATATACAGCAAAACAACATTTTTTTTTAATAAAATCCCCCTCCGTTTTCAAATAAAATTTGAATTATATTAATTGTTTTAGACAACTAAAACTTGTAACGGTTTTTCTATCTTAAAAACTGATTGGATGAGAGTAAGTTCATGTTTTTATTTAGTTATGTATTTGTCACATTATTTTTTACTTATGTTTTTAAAAAATTTTATGTGATTTAGTAAGACTTATTGAAACTTTAACTCATATTACAATTTCAATCAATCAATTTTTAAGACAAAAAAACCCTTTAAAAGTCTTTAAAAGTTTTATTATTTAAAAAAATATGTAATTCAAATTCATTGCAAAAAATAGCGTTACAATTTAAAACAATTTTTTTTATGTTTTACGAACGTGAAAAAAGTTAAAAATTTATATTTGTTCGAAAATAAGTGTAATAAGTTTGAAGTCCTTATTATGCAGTAAAAAATCCTAGTCAAATTCAAAGCTATGTGATTAAAATATTTCGTTATAAATTTGTTTAAAAACCAAAAACAATAAATAACTTATCATAATAAAAATAAAATATACCTATAACATTTGATCATAGCTTTCATTTTCTTTAATTTACAAACTATATAATATTTTTAGCAGATATCAATTTATAAAGGATTTATTATTTATTTAGGTAATAATTGTTAGTAATACAAATATTTTTTATTTTATAATTTATTTATGAAATTTCTTTGTATTTATGGTGTAAAATAAATAAATTTTAGTTGTAAGTGATGCCTATCACGCCCCTCCTCCTTTTATTCTGATTACTGACCAGTATAATGGGTATTAAGTTGAGCTATTATATATTATAAGTTCCGTTTAGTATGATGGTTAGTTAATTTTATTATTATTTTCAATAATATTTATTTATATCTTAAACACAACTATATTATAGTTATGAATAATTAATTTACCATGTTTATAAAACATATTTGATGGGTCCTTAAATTTAAAACATACTATGTAATTTTCTTAAGATCTAAAAGTTTAATTATACGAGTATATTGATATATACTCATAGATAATAAAGAATTTTTTATTAAGTTTTGTATTCTATCTATTTTATATTATCTTTATTAAATTCTTTATTATCTATGTATATACTTACCTAGCATCCATAATCCATCTAATACCTGCATGCAGCAATTATAATATGATAAAAACTATTTTAGTACATAATATGTATTTATATATATTATATTATTATATAGGTAGTATACTTTTGAATTGTGATGTTCCTAGTAATACCTATTATTTATCAAGCTGTTTCCATCATAGACATAATATAGATATATTATCTATATTATGTCTATGGTTTCCATTAATTTAGTTAAACGCATTTACAGTGGCGTAGCTAGACAATTTTTCTTGGGTAGGCCCGATATTTTAATGGAATAAGGATTATCAATTAATATTTTTATTAAATAAAAAACATGATATAAAACATTCATTTTTGGAGAAAAGTGGGTAAGCCCGGGCCTACCAGGCCTACCTGTTGGCTACGCCACTGCGCATTTACTTATTAAGACTGAAATTAAACCTGAAAGTTGTATGTGTATTAATCCTATATAAATTCTATTAAAATGTTTAATGTATAGATAGGTATTGTGTATAAATGGGATTGCAAAACATAATAGATTAGGTTAGGTTAGATTCTATTTATATATTATCACATTACCAACATCATATTACTTACATAATTTTGTATTTTTTTACTAGTTTATGCTGTTTATTTTGTTTGAAACATTAATATTAGTACATAAAAAAAGTTATGTTTGTTTTTTCAAATTTTATTACATTTTCATATAGGTGCTAAAAAGTATCTTTATTATTATTTATAAATAATTTAAGCTACCTAAATATTAATGAAACAAAATTTAATTCTAATTAATAAACTATATTTTGACTGCTGAGTGATCTGAAGTTTTTTTAACTGTAGATAAGTAAATACACATACAAATTGAACTTCATTATTATCTATTACTTTAAAAATTAATAAATTACTCTTTATTGAATAAATTACTATTATTGTTTATTAAAATATTTTTCGAGCGAAAAATGAAAATATTAAATATTTTTTTTAGTGATAAAAAAACAACCAATAGACCAGTAACTTGATTGAACCGTTAAATTTGAACACATTAGAAGCAACGGAGAAATATAATACATTACATTACAATGGTGCATACAATGGTATTAAAATGTAATAAACCTCAAAAAATGGATGGTATTACAACAGTTTGTTTTCATTCAGTCGGCAGTCTTAATAATTAATAATACATAAATTTAAAGACTTAATTGAATTATTATAAATTATATCTATGAGTTATATCCATACTTTAAGTCTTTAAACATACACACACCTATATATAGTATTGTATTAAAACTACTCTATATTGTGTACATAATAAATTATATATATAAATACATATATACATTAAGGTATGAACTTTAATAAAGTATTATTCATTTCTTAAATACCGCTATATTATACTGAAATAAATAAGTTTTGGTGTATAATTATAGTATATTATATATTTTAAATTTACAATATAACTCGGTAACCAACCAATATATTATGTTTAATGTTTATTAGATTTTATGTTTATACACAAGTACACAACATTCGTACACACAAAATTAAATTATATATCTACTAGTCTTACTATTTTTAATCAAATAATTTTTAATTTACACTAATTAATACACTTTTAAACTGTATACATATTATTATATACTTATACTTGCACCTATTGATACAGCATAGTTCATTTATCCTCGTTTCCTATTTAGTATTCATTTGTCCATAATTCATTATGGCGATGGCCGAATTAAGACACCAAATGCATATGCAAGAAGTAGAAAAAAAAATCAAACTATTGCAGATGAATTGGTTCATAAAGAACTATGAAGAAGCAACTGAAAATTCAGATAAACCAAAACCAATCGTTTCAATCCAATCGACTAAACTTATCGATGAAATACGAGGAATGAGAACCCTAATCAAAGACATAAATGGCAAACTAGAGGAGTACCAAAAGGAAATAAACAAGACAGCACTCGAAAAATTAGACAAAAACGTATTGTCGCGTTTTGAAACTGACATTTCGTACATGTACCCTATACCACACGATATCAAACATCAATTGTATAACGGTATAAAATATAAATTTACATAAGCCGATAATAATTATCATATAACAATATATATATATATATATATAACTTTTACATTGTTTTCTATATATTTTCATCATGCATTTGTTTTAAGACAAGCCATTGACCAAAGTATTATGTTTATGAGTATAGGTACCTATAGTGTCCTTGTCCGTTTGTGTATTTTTACCTGCGTGAGTGTTACACGCTTTATTAATGATAATGAGTAGGTTTTGATAAAAATAAATATTATGAATGGTACTATTACAAATCTGCTTCCTAAGCTTAGCTTGTAAATAATATAAATATAAAATATCTGTTTAGTTAGACCACCTGACTAGACCTAAACTTAAAGCAGTTTATAGCTTGCCCTTAAAAGTTAAGAGAGTTAAGATATGGTATATAATGTAGGTACATATTGCATATCCGTCAATAATAATAACCGAAGGGCTGTGGTAAAATAATTAACTATAGGTGCATAGTTGTATTAACCACAAAAGTAAAACACACCAAAAGATGTACTTAAATCACTTGATATTTTTACAATATAATTTAAGGGTTTCGGGACAACCGGGATTGTCTTATTCGGATATATCTATCGGGTTTCAATTTCGAATCTGCTTGTAACTTATTTATGTTCTTTAAAGTCCATCGGATATAATGAGCGTTATGCACAAGTTTAATTGGAGATTTAGGGTAACAACTTTAGAAGGAATTATAAAAGCGTTCCAGATAAACTTTAATTTATTGTTGTATATAATTATTATTATTTATTACATTTATTACTGTATACATTTTAATATTATGTACAATTTTAAGATATAATATATTTTAGGTAGGTACCTATTTTTTTGTTTTTGTTGGCTTATAGTATAGACCATTTAGGTACTTTGTCGCAACTACCACTTCTTTCCATCTGTCTCTGTCTGTGGCTAGCTCCTCGCTTATACATATTATAGTATTAATAGTTCCTGGTTATATTCGTAGCATATTTCCATTATTTGTTTGACAGTATGTATTTGATCAACCGTTGATTTTCCCCTTCTGAAGCCTCCCTGGTACTCCCCGACTATTTCATTACCATATGACTTAAGTTTATTAAGGTGGATATTAGATAGCACTTTGTATGCTGTATCTAGTAACGAAATACTTCTATAGTTGTTGCAATTCATGATAACCCCTTTAGGTAGGTACCTACCTACTTAACTAATAAAGTATACTCATATGTATATATTATGCAGGTATAAGCAGGAATGAAGAAGGTCGATATCGTTATTTGAAAACGAGAAACACATTTTCACCGGACGAAAAGTATAGGGCGTGTCCTACACAAAACTATAAATACGGATGGAATTTTAATAAAATGGGTCTCAGTATGGTACCAAAGCATGGAAGAAAACAAGTGCTTAAGAAAGCGATGTATAGTATCCACGGTATTACACTAAGTGAGAAGCATCCGACGCAAAGACCTCCGAATTCCCCTGGAAATTTGGAAATAGAGTCTTTATGAAAATAAAAAACAGTGAGACATTTTTATCGAATATTTTATGAATACATATATAAGCAGTGATTTAACCCAATTTTAGTAAATAGGCTGTGATTCAAAAAATATTAATAGGTTATACCTATGCACATTGAATTGAAACTTTTCGCATTCTTGATACATACCTAATCCAATACTATTTTCTATTAGCTATTATGAAATGTTTAAAACTGTATAGGTACCCAACTTTAAGCTATTTATAACCTTATATGTTATATCACGAAATATATTTACAAATTACACACAGTTTGCCGCACTTCAGTATTTATTTATATACCTAGGTTAATAACAATATTATATCTAACAGCTGTTAGATAGGTGCATAATAATTACCTACCTAATAATTGCAATAATTTTGTTAATAATCAGTTAAAATTCAACTTACCATAGTACCTACCATTGTGGTAGGTACATTATTTATTTTTTTATTAGAAGGTACCTAATAAAATAAAAAAATTATTAATAATATACAACAATTACAAAATGTCTTAAGAATTATACCTAAGTATTTAAACCCTAACGTTTTACTTAATGATGCAGATTTTTATGAAATTATTTAATGACAGTGTTCACTCACCGTAATAATATACTAGATATCATCCATGTGCTCCGCTCCCGTGGATAGTTGTTTGCAAATTGTGGGGCTGTTTCTTTGTTTTATAGTTATTTCGATTATAAAATGCTATAAAGTGTACATACCTTGTACCTACTGAAAATAATTTAAGGTGTTTATCAATTTAAAATTCTCATAAATATACTTTTAGATAATAAAAACAATTATTTTCTCACATTATTACATTAATATCATTATTCTTACACTCGGGAAATATATTATACCTAACTTAAATAATAATAATAATGATTACTAAACAACAACATTGGGCATTAGTGCATTACATTCTGTAGGTTTTCTCATCATACAGCCAATCAGCGAGCTACTATACTACTTTTCTATTGGTTATTATTATTATTTGATGTGTTTTAACCTATTTTAACTACTCGAGTCTCAAGATTAAGTAGGTACATCATTACATCAGTCGTAGTTAGAACATAGTGATCTATACTTCAAACCCAGCAGGACCATTCAAAGCACCGAGCCGTTGTCACATCTCATATAGGTACGTCGACAATAACAATTGATTCATCGAGATTTCCAATCAATTGACCACATTCTGAGGTGCGCTATGGGCGATTACTTAACTATACGCTTTAAACAATATTATTTTAATATATTATAATTTATAATATTGTAATGATATGCGCCTAAGCCATCATATCTTTCTTTAAATTTAAAATATATTTAAAATAATTATAACAATTGTTAGCCATTAGATATATATATAAAAATGTATACTCTTAAATTTTTATTGCAAAATTATGTAATCTGATTCTGTATCTTAACTATTAATTTTATGTAAAATTACCTTAGAATGTTATAAGGACATAATATAAAAAGGGATTAAATGATAGTAATGATACTATGATAGCCACTTCTTAAAACTAAGTACCTAATACTGAAAAGAGTGGCATCATCATATTCCTTCATATACCTATATATACCATACTATAATGTATTATATAGTCACACAAATGTTTATACGATTATGGACATCTAAGGTCATGTATTGTTATGTCCTTCAGTCCTTGCCTTTATCTAAAACTGCTTACAAATGTTATATAACGTAAGATAAATAATCCCACCAGCCCTAACAATACTGATCGATCATCGGCCACTTGGGCACAACCAGTCTCCCTGAGTGCGCCTTTGGTGGAGGTCATATACGTTAAGGGTTAAATAGTGTGTACCATCAAACAGTACTTTTCATGTTCTAATTAATAAAAGCATTATATCAACATCAATAGGTAGCATATTATTCGTGCCTTTAATTAATATTTAACCTTTTCCTGCATATGGCTATGTTCATCAAACGCCTGACAAGTAAGATCTGACGATCAAATAATCGGGGTAAGTCAATTTACTTAATAATAAAATCCTTATAATATTTATATAGGTATGAGTAATTATATGTACCTATGCATATACATTATACACATATAAGAGGGTAGTAATCCGGACTGTATGCTTAGCCGCGACTAATTCGCATTACTACAATATATAACACGTAGGTATCTATACGTCGAACTTATTTTGTGTAACTTATTATGTTTCCTTTTCAAAATAAATGAAATAAAGATAATATGCAAGTAGGATGAAAATAGCGGTTCTGCTGCCCCCGCACGCACCACCCCCTCCTCACCAACTCGTTCTACTCGTTATTACACGTCCACTCGTCCCCTCACCCCGAATTTCTGGCCCTGTCTACACCCCCGAACCACATAACTACCCCCCGTCAATACACGTCCAATAGCCCCCGCACTTCTGGGGACGAGTGGATGTGTAATAACGAGTAGGACGTGTTGGTGAGGAGGGGGTGGTGCGAGCGGGGGCAGCAGAACCGCTATTTTCATCCTACTTATGCACAGTGCATTCTGACATAGGTACTGTTATTATAACACGTAGGTACATAATACGTTTCGTTTTCATATCAAATGTGTGTTTAGATAAAAATTTCTGTACAAATCTGAAAATATCAAAATATTTGAAATGTTCCCGAATAAAAGTAGTACTAAAACATCTAGCAAACTGTCAGGTATAACAGTTAACAATTTGGTGATGATACGTTGAATG